>VWZS01005566.1:180734-287361 GCA_013397075.1 Rhabdornis inornatus | reverse complement strand
GTCTTGGTTAGTATGTCACTCTAGCCCTTTCTTTCTGCTTACAGACTTTTTAAGCTTATAAATGCAGTCCTGATTTTTACTGTTTGCTTTGGCAGACAGGAAACTTGAGTATTCAGAATTATTAGGATAATGATTATGGTCTCTGTTTAATCATGCAATTTTTTTTCTATGCTTTTTTTTTTTTTCTTTTTAGCAGCATCTTAGACTTGTTGATTGAGAGAACAGTAAAAATATACCCACGGTTTCTTGCTGAATGTTGGCTTGCATGTCATTAAACCTTCCATTTGCTTTGATTCGGTTAAATGCAGTGGGCCAGTTTTGCCTTACTCTGCTTTCATCTTTGTATTTAGTGGCACTTCAGTTCCTTTCTTTTCTCAAAGGTCTCTAAATTCTCAAAAAGTTTCTAAAGAGACAATTCTTTTCAGGCAAAAACCAAGAGCCTATGTTCCTCTGCCTAAAAGATATTAAAAATAGTGTAAATCAAGGATTGATGTGCAAATTAAGTTATTCAGTTCCAGCAGTAACAGCTGAGTTTACAATTACAAGTGTCCAAAGGAGTAGAAGCTTTCATCATCTTGAAATGAAAGTGTTTTCTGGTTGTGCACAAAGGGCAGGTATACCACAAAATGTAACCATTTTTCACCACAAAAACCCCTCCAATGTTCTTGATTTTTCTCTGAACCTAGCTCATTTCAGTGATAGCTTTTGTCTTAATTAATTTCAGCCTTTGATCAGTAATGCATAAACTGAAGCCTCTCTACTGATGCATTCTTCAGTGTTGCTCTTCCCTTTTGCAGGTCTTTGCAATGTAGACTGCTGAAAGCAAGACTTTTTTTTCCCCTTCCCTATTGAGCAACCCAGTGCTGCTGTTCCTGGTGTCACATAACATGGCTTCAGCCCTCCTTGCTATTCTCTGGGGAAGAAGCTATACTGTCACCCAGATAAGAAACCTGACATAGATGGAAGTCTTCAGATTAAAATATCCTCCTCTGTGTCTATATAATATGTGTATTTTTATGCTTCAGGAATGGATAAAAGCATGGTTGGGACAAAGAGAACACAACTAGAGAGCAGCTACCTATGAGCAGCATATGGAGAAAAAGAAGCTCAAGGACTTAATGTTTCAGGAAATTCAAGAATTCAAGGCACCTGTAGTTGTGTAGTTAAGTCCTGAAGCTTCTGCAAGATATCCATCTTGGTCTAAGAGAAGGTTATAGAAAGGAAATATAAAGTAAAATGCTGAGTCACAGCAACAGATTATTCATTTGGTTACTCTTATCATCAAAGGGGACTATTGCAAAATATGGAAACCGGTGTGCCCAGTTCTCAATGGCTGATCAGTCAGCCATCCTTGGAAATAGCAGCAGCAGCTTGTCTACATTACAGAGTCATTTGTACCTGTGCTTTCATGGCTGAGCATGAAATCTCATAATAACATTTTAAGTAATTAATGATCCTAGTGAGAATGTAAAATTCTGGATATCTAGCAGGAAGTGGCAGAAAATTTTTGTATTTGCAGGTAATATGAACTTTGGTATGCTGAGGTGGATTTTTTCATAGACAATACTTTTTTTAGGATTCCTTGAAACAAATCCTAAAGCATGAGCTGTGCCTTTTCCAGAGGAAATGCTTTCAGGGACATGGATAACTTGAGAAATATTTCATGTATATAAAATGTGTTTTAGGTGCTAACATATGTTAGAGTGCTGAAGCTGCCAAAGATGTGACTTAAGAGCGATATTGACAGAAGTTAATTTTAGCCTAGGGAGACTCAAGTTTCTAGGCTTCTTTCTTCCTCTGTTATCCACCACCTTCTTTTGGGGGGATAATTCCCAATGAAAGCCTAACATCAGGTGCCCTCAATTACCAGCTGAAGCTCCTCTTCCAGTTCCTGCAGAAGGAATATGTGAAGGCTAACCCTGTGAAGTTTCGTTTTCTGCACAGGTACCACATACATCTAAGAGTAAAATTTGGATTTGGCAGGAGGAGGAAGAGTACAAGTAGTTTTATTATAAGGTTTCAAAGTCGCGAAACCATTGTGGTGTGGTTTGCTAGCACTTGGGAGCACTAGCAAACTTCTTGTAGGTCACATCCAGGTTTGTTTTCAGTTCTGAATATTCAAAGGTCAGTAGGACATAAGAGATAAAACTTTGTAACTGCATAAATGTGTTACTATTTTCTCAAAGTTTTGCTGAAATCAGAAAAAGCAAGTATATGTGTCTCCCCCACAATGCTTGTTTGACTCAGAATGAATTCTTGCAGTTAGAATCATCAGTGAAAGACTTGAATTTTTTCTGGCCTTAAATTCTTGCTTAACCTTCGGGATATATCCTTCCTTAGCTTTTTTTCTTTTAATTTTTTGTTATGTCTTAGTAGTAAACAAGTAAGTAGTAATTCTCCCTGTACAAGACTATTAATTTTGTTTGTGAATAAAGTATAGACATACCACTAAAGTTTTCCAACACTGGTCAACAATGTACACAAACCTGGAGTTGTACTGGTATAAGAAAAGCTCATGCCATAGATAGAACAGATTTTGCAAACCAAAAATTTGTTTTACTAGTGGTGGTGTACTTTCACAGGGGCTTATATTGGAATACCTATATGACTATGAAGAGCAGAATTCTTTTGTGGACTTCTGCCTATGCTAGTACAATTCTAGCAATATACCAGATGTACCTGACACACAATAAAGGAAGTATGTAGTTCAGGATTGGGTAGATGAAATAACAAGTTCACCTTTGAAAAAAGGCATGGTACACAAACTTTCTTAAAAGAAACCCATGCTTTCTTAAAAGGCAGTGTCTTTTCAAACTGTGATGCATATACTTTGATGCATTTTTGCTTTGAACTTTGTTTGTAGAAATCTACTCATAAGATAATTATATGTGGATGCCCGAAGTTCTTTTGGATTATGATGACTCATTCACCGTGAATGTAATTACTAATATGACATTTCAGTTTATTTTAAAGAAAACAGAACAAATCCTGTTCAAGGACATTTATAGATTTTCTTTTTTCTTCTGTGAAATTTAGATGTACAGTGTATGCACTGTACATCTCAAAACCTCTTCTTCTTAGTCTGTTTGATCCAACTGACTCTGCTAGGAATAAAATATCTTATTTACTCAGTCACTCCTCTTATTTTGAACTGTTTTTCTAGTTATGTTGGTAGCCAGATGATTCACAGATCTGAGGAGGGAAACTGCTTTGATCCTCAAGTGTCTAGTTGTCTGTGGTACCTTTTTAAAATTCTCACCATTAACCAGCATGCTTTCTGGTTTGAATGTCTGAGTTTAAATACTTCACATTTGAGTTGTCCAGGTTGTTAAGTGTAAAAGTAATATCACTCCGTTTATATTCCTACTTCTCTTAGCTATATGGAGCATTGATACTGCCCTAGAACTGGCAGAAGTTAAAAAAACAGTGTAAAAGATTAAAGCTACCATAAAGGGCAGGGTTATGCTCTCTCTTTTGAGCAGGGACTAAAATGATGGTAGCCCATCTCTAAGGTAAGTCGTCTGACACCACAACTGTCATCCTACCTGTCCCTTCCAAGAGCCAGCAGTGTGGTAAAGTGTACAGTGGAGCAGCATCACTGAAAAATGAGGAAAATGAGGGTGTTCCACTGCTGAATGCTTGGGAGCACATTGTGAGGGCTGGGATAGGTGTTTGCTTTTTTGGTCGTTTTGTTTGGTTGTTTTTTTGTTTGGGTTTTGGTTTGGTGAGGGAGGGTTTGAGGGTTTGTTTTCATGGTTTTATTGTTTTGGGGCTTGGGGTTTTTTTGTTGATTTGTTTTTTTTTTTGTTTTGGTTTGGGTTTTTTTGTTTTGTTTTGGTTTTTTTGCAAAGGAGGAAATTGTTAATTCCACTCCACCCTGTGCAGAGAAATGAATGTAGGGCACCTCAAACATCTTGGGCATGCCACAGCAAATGAGCATTGATACTGTGCTGTTTTGTAAGTCATGTGAGATCAGATCTTGGGATTTCAAAAAAATTTGGAAAAGTCTGATATCAGTTCTCTAAGAAAATCAAATTAATTAATTCTTAAATGGTTAAATTGGAAATAGGAATGTTAACAATTGCGAATTGTATTCATGAAAGTCATAGCCTGCTTAGGAAACCAGGGTTTTATTTTAAACATTTTTCTAAATCAGTTACTAAATCCAAAAATATATTGTGTGTCAAAACAGTAAAAAAAACCCCACAAAAACATAAAAACAAGTGTGAAGAATATTTTAAATAGAAAGACAAGGGGATGTGTTAAATTATGACAGAAACTAGTGATATGCTCTTGGCAATTGACTTTTACTGCCTAAAATCTGTACAGTTCATCCCTGAAAATTAAGTTCCCTGTAACTATTTTGTCTGAGAACTCCACAGTGTGATGAGAAATACAGTATAGGTATTTTGAGTATCATAATATTAAGAGAAGGCTCAAAATAAATGTAATGTCAGACTTCACATTTATAATGTCTGGTATGTTAGGACTTCATGACAGAGAATCTCAAGCTTCCTACCCTTGATAGCTTTTTGTTCATGGTTGAGGAAAATATTTATTGACATATATGTCTGTATAAGTAGTACACTGCTGCAGCTTAAGACCAAAAGCATGAATATTCTAACTGCTGTCAAGTGTGTGGTTTGGTCTTACTTTTAAGACATCTTGGCAAATGAGAGTTTCTTAATGAGGAGCTGGCAAGAGGATTAAAAGACAGACTTCTGAAGTGTTAATAAGTTCCCACCAAGCTTGAAAAGCAGCTGAGGAAGAATGAAAATGCTGAAGCCGAGTGGTTTGAGGATGGTTGTTGTAGGCCAACCGGAAATGGGAATCATACCCCTTGGCAGGCACAAGAGGAGTGCAGGGTTCTGAACATAGCGATGGAGCAGCCTATCTTTATTGTGGTGAAGCTGTCAATGAAGACAGCTACAGAGAAGAAAGATGCCTTCCTGCAGTGGTGTTTTTTTACCAAAAGACAAAAACAAGGAAAATCGTGTTCTTCAAAACCAGTGACTGGGTTTTTCACTCTGGTCTAAGAGCCCTTAGATGATGATTTCAAGTGACATATGGCTAATTGTGTTGTAGGTGGCTAGCAGAAATCAAGTGAAACCATGATTCTATGATCTGGCAGATCTCTGTGGAAATTCTGGCAAAGTAATTTCAATGTTAATACTTGACTATTTCAATGCTTAGTAGAGAGAGCAGTAAGAAAGAGAATATTTCTGATTCTTGTAACTTACTTGATGTAACCTCTCAGGTGAATTTGAAACAACATTATTTTTTCTGTCCTTTGGCCTCTCGAAACCAAATCGTAGTCCCCACTCACCCCAACCAAAAAAAGGCATCAAAATAATTACAAAAAGCAATCTTGGAGATTTGGGCTCCCAGAAGAAATTTAACCACTGGGCTTTTTGTCGCTTGACTTTTTCTTTGCTGTTTTGTTTTTGTTTCAGGCTACTATATTTGGCTTTTTTCCAAAGGAGTTTCCAATTACAGAAAGAGTTCTCTAACAAAGAATGTTTCCAGGGCAGCAGATGTTTCACTCATTACATAATACTGAGCATGGCTAACCTTTAAAGCTTTCAGCTTTGGCAGTAAGTGGATTTTATAAAGTACTTTTGTTGCTCTGAGAACTATGTGGCTGTAATTGTTGTTACATTTTCTCTTCTGAACTATTTTCTTTGCAGTCTTTGGAGTAGTTGTCATCTTCTGTTATGTGAAAGAACAGTTTGGGTACAACACTGATGAAACAAGATTAAAGTAGTTGATTAAATGAGGGTAGCTGGACTGCTTGCTGGTTATCATTCTTCCTGGCTCATATCTTTTCCATTTTTGTTTTCTGTCCTTGGCAATAGAACTTAATTTACTGGTACTGAACTTGTCTTCATTAGTTCCAGCTGCTTCTCAAGACTGTGTAGGTCAGTTCAGAATTTGAGTTTTGGCCTCACATATCTGTAACTGCTCCAATTTTATACCTTTGGGCATCCTGAAATTACTGTTCAATAAGAAAACTTAAACTGTTGAATTAATATGGTAGAAGTACCTTGGATGGTCTGGAATAGGTTGGGTATTTCTTAAATTTAGGGGAACTTTTTCTTTTTCTTTTTTTTTTTCCTTCAACTTAGAATTTTTCTGAGGGGGGAAATTTTCAGACCCCTGAGTGTCCTGGGTTGCAGGGTCCATTAACTTAGTGATATTTTCAGCCATTTTTAATAAATGAGTAGCTATTCAACTCACTGTCACAAAACTTTTGCTTCTGAAAGCTTTGTTGTCTCTGATACAGGCGTTAATATCACTACATCATTTCCCTACTGTTTTGTACCAGTGGTAACTGGTTTTGCTGGCAATCAGAAAAAAATATGACTAAAAACACAATTCTACTTCTTAAGACAGAACCTTAAATTGTTCATAGATTGCTTTTCTAACTAATTTTAATATATGAAATATAAACCTGAAAAACTGTGGCTAGTTTCCCCACTTTCTTTGAGGAATCTTTGCATAGCAAATGCAAAGAAAATTCAGGGTGATGGGGAACAGTAATATGTTTTGTTTAAGGTCAAAGTGTTCTCTGTTTTTTCTAAAACATGTCTGAAAAGCTATAAGGTTTCTCAGTAACAAAATTGATGCGTAAGTGGCAAACTGTATATGATTGAGAAAACTAGATATTTATTGCTATGTGATCATCACTTATTACGATACTGGATTTGCAGAGTCAGTTTATTTCATCTCCACCTCTTCTTCCTGGGATGTACACTTTTGCACAATTTCCAAGCAAGTTGGAAAGGAAGCCTACATTGGAAGAACACAGGCACCTGTTTCTCTTTGAATGAATGGTGTATTTTTAGTGGCTGTCATGAAAATGTTAGTAACAAATTGCCAAGAAGAGACACCAAATACCTGTCCAAGTTTTTAAAAACAATTGTTGTCTTTGGTCGTTTTAGGAGTAACAGGTAAAGTGTGGAAAACATCTTTGCTTTTCCCACCTGTGGTCTTCTAACCTTTGGTATTTGGGTTCTAACTATGGTAAATTTATGTTAAGATTTATTTATTTAATTAATTTATATAACACAGGTTTTTTTCAGTATTAACTGTATTAACAGTATAACTATGTTTGACATACCAAAAGCTTAATGCAGAAGTGGTTTTATTCTCAAACACTGTCTGCAGAGCTCTGCTGCTCTGAGAGCTGCTTTTTGTACAGGTGGAGGGAAAGAAAATCCTGCTGTGTCCTCAGATTTTTTTTAGGCTTGGTGCCTTTGCTTCCATGGGATTTGCTTACCTGAGGTGATCTGCTATGATACTCCCTGTCTGTAGTGGCCTGGTCTGTTTGGAATGCTTTAGAAAACTTTACCATCAAGCCTGGTTATATGCATTTTATGCCTGATTTTTGTGTTCATACGCACTCAGAAAACAATCTTGTACACGAACAGCAACTGCAGAGTCAACATTTTTTTTCTTTGCATACGTTCAAGTTTGCAACAATTTAGCTACTTGATGCAAAAATCTAGTTTAGATTAGTTTCAGTACCAGACCTTGATACAGGTTATTTTCTGGATGAATTTCAATTAACTCAGTCCTAAATCATCCTGTAGGAATTCTTCGTTAAAACTGGCAAACTTTTCATCTTTGACTTTGTCATTAAGTTTATTTTTCCGATGTTAGAGGCTTCTATGAAATAATCACCTATAAGATAATAGGTTGTAATATATTTCAGTTGTGCAATTACAATATTCTCAAATGTTTACTTGAAAACTGCTAGGAAGGAATGGTCCTGTATTTGCATATTTGCATGTTCCGACCAAAATGCTGGTGACATCCAGCTATTCCTGTTCCACAGCTGTTTGTGTTAAGACAGGTAGAAGGTGAGCAGTGCATCTCTGAAGTTATTTTTGCAATTCCAGTTTTTTCTCATATTCATGTAATTTAGTCAAGTGACTGTAACTGTTACTTCATTTAATAATTTTCATTATAATCTGATACGCAGTCCAAAAAAGAAAGTCTTTAAAAACATTTCTAGTAATTTTTTTTTCTCTTGCTACTGACTGACTGGCTAATAATTTGCAGGCTGCTTTTTTTTTTTTATTCCTATTTTAATCCTGTTCAGTGGTGATGGTATGCTGGAAATAATGCTGCCTTACCTTGTGTTTTGTTAAGGTGTGTATACGGATGCACGTTATCTTCTTACAGATTGTAAAATGTGCTTGAGAGAACTTATATATAGATATGTCCGTGTGACTTCTCTGTGTGCTGCAAGTGCCATTTTAAGTGTTTAATAACTTCCTTGCTCACTAATTCCTCCTGAACTCACTTAACTTTGTGGGATAATCTAGTTTATAATGTCCCATTCTGTCATAATATTAAATTATCTGGAATGTGCTTGCAAGGTCTGATTTCTGCTGTGAAAGTGAAATGCATGAGCTGGAGTCACACACTTACCTGTGTAGAAATGGGTTTGCTTAAAAGTGAGTGTGATATGGACAAGCAGAGCGATGTGAGCAGTAGCAGTGAAAGGTATGCTGAAACAGACAAGCGACTGGAGTGCCGGCTGTTGTATGTTCTGGTTGTTAAAGTAATGGTGGGTACTGTTTGCACTTGCTGTGGACATTTAAGCCTGTATGGGTGCGTGAGTGTGTTAGAATCGTAACTGGTTTTCATGTCTAGGAAAAAAAGTCCACCAAACAGTATATAAAATTTTTATTGCCAGGTTTAGTCTATAGTTGCATTCCTTACTGCTTTTCAGAGTGATGTCAACTATCAACTTCCCAGTCTTGAAATCTAGTTAAACAGAGACAAAAATTAAGGCAACTAGAATAAGAATAATCATGCAGATTTACTGACTAGAGTTTACACTGAAAAGCATGTTCACTGTGCTCTTTCTGTTGTGGAATACAGCTAGGAAAGAGTTAAAAAAAGAAGCCAAAGGAATCACTATTGTTGCTGTATTTCACTAATGTAAAGTTTAAAAAAATTGTAGTCATAGTATTGATACTAATCACTATATCCAGTAACACAGCCCTTTAGCATTTGATATTTAGGAGCAGTCTTAGAGACAAAACTTCTTAGCGTCTAAGTCCTCATTGCTGATCCAACTTCCTACGTTCAGGCCTTCAGGTTCTACTTTCTCTTGCCCCATGTAATTAAACTTCATTGTTCTGATTTAGGATCACCTGATTCTACAAAAATTTGTCTTCTCTGATCATTTGTCATCATCTGTTCCTTGCCAGCAGCTTTGTCACGCTGTTATCTTTACCGTTGTTCTGACATGCTACATGGAGGTTTTTTTGCAAAGACCTATAGGTCACAAAATAAGAGGCAGCTATTCTAAAGTTAATGAAAAGTTTAGATTGTACATAAGACTAAATGAGGGTGGTGAGGCACAGCTTGCCTGAGAATCAGGTTATGCAGACTGTGGATGCCACATCCTTGGAAATGTTCAAGGCCGCGTTGGATGGGGCTGTGAGTAGCCTGGTCTAATGGGAGGCCTCCCTGCCCGTGGCAGGGAGGTTGGAACTAGATGACGTATAAGGTCACTCTTCCCAGCCCAAATAATTTTGTGAATCTGGTATTTGAAATGTGTGCAGAAGAAAGAGTGACAAGCTGAAGGCTTAATGCAGCCCAGCTGTATCTCTTTTCTGGGTATGACAGTGATTTAACTTCTTCAAACATATATTTAAAGGTAATTGCAAATCTTGTTATAAATTTTTCTCTTTTCAGCTTAAACAGATAGCTTAGTGCTGTTTTATCTCAAGAAGTATCTCTTGTTTGTTACTTAATGTACCTGTCCAAGGTGTATGTGTGTACTATGTAATACTTTTTATGTGTTTTGAGGCACACTTCCAAATTCACTGATTAAAAGAAATTCTGTGCTGGTTGTTTTGTTAGAAAATAAAGATTTAGCTGGCATCAATAAAGATTATTTTATGCAAAGGGAAAACATACTGTTCTTCCCATTCCTTCACAAATAGTGCTGTTTAATCTCAGTACAAGATAAACAATGGTCTGTATGAATAAAGAATGTGATATCTCCCTACTTTAGCATACCGGGGAAACTTTCTGTATTTTCAGAATCTGTATACCCTTTTTCTCTTCTGGTTAATTAATTGGAAGTAATAGAGAGATTGCCTCTATAAAGACTTGGTTGCATAGCTGTATTTCTGTATTGAGGCATGAGGTGCCTGTGGTAGTTAGTCATTGTGTTGTATTTTTTTTTGTTTAGGGCAGTGCTTGAGAAACATATTAATGCTTCTTTCTTACTCAGATGGTACCCAATAAATTTTCCAAGTCTTGCAGATGGCTTCCTAATGCACTGTTTTCTATCTATCCAGTAATGTCTTTCTCTCTTAAATTAACGTAGTAAATTCAGTGTTTTCAGTGATCTTTAGGTCAGTTCCTTTTAAAACTAAATGTCAGAGCAGAGTGCACGTACATTTTTTTAACTTCTTTGCTGCCAATAGCCAAGTATAATTCACTTGCTAAGTTAAAGGTTTGTTCAGAGGTCCTGAGTTATTTTTAACATCTACCATGCTTAAAATTCTGACTGTGGAGGCTGTTTACAAAATAGATGCTTCAACCCCAGTGAACAAAAAGTGCTGAAGTTACTCTTCAGTCTGGAATAATACTCATTTCCTGTGCAGTCTGGTTACAATAATATTTCCAGTTATGAAGGGAAGAACTCATCTTTCTAACTTCTTCAGTCATCTGTTTATGCATGTTACAGGCTTCCGCACAGCAAGTACTTTGTAAGTAGTAGTTTCCACACATTGCAGTTTGTGGGTAATGTCAGTATGTGAAAGAAGATGCAAGTTTAATGAATTACAATGCTGTGTTAGCGATTAAGATTAATCACTTACAGCCGTTACTGCCTTTTCAGGTAGTAGCATGCTTACTGAAGTGGAATTACAAGACTTAAGACTAACTTGATTTTTCTGAGTAAAGTTATGCTAATTGGCCTCCTGAGCCTTGTGCTGGTTTTTCTTGAGAACACATCAGGGTAGCACTCCAGTTAGGAGTGAACTGAAAAAAATAACCCTTGGTATCCACACACACTCTAGATGTAAGTTTATTTTGTTGGTTTTGTGCATTGAGATAACAGCATTTGTGACACTTCTTTCCCTGAGCTGAAAGGAATAAACGATAGTCAAGGATTTACCTATGCATAAGCCTTAAAAATGGCTATTTCTGAAACCAGGTCTTATTCTCACTCTAGAGTGAGTATACAGATACAGTTTTCCAAAACTTCTTGTTAGTTAAAGATGTTAGTATTTGTATGCAAATTATCAGATTGGTGTTTGTAACAAACCCTTTCCCTTAGTTGCTTCTCTATGCAGTTTTGCAAAGCTTCTGCTTCCTTTTCTTTAGGACACTTGTCAAAAACTGAATTTGACTGTACCATTTTTTGGTAGACTTATGCCTAATTTTAGAGGCTAATTTGACACTTAACACCTTTTTAGAATCTAACTGGAGCTTTAGAGAGTAGTAAGTAACTGAAGCAATTTCTAATATAGTAATTTTTTCAAAAATTATGAAAACTATTTTAATAAAAATGGAATCCTTTTAGCCAAGGCAGTTTCCCTGTGAAACATCTCCTTAAGAAAGGTCAGTGACCTTTGTAAAGATAATAGCAACTGAACTATATTTATGCTAGAACTTTATAAAGAATTATAAAATTGCATTTTGATTTTGAGAAAGACATTATGTTCTTAAAGCAGCCAACCTTAAGTGAACTGTGGGAGAAAACACTTTGTAATGTTTCTGGCATTTAGCATTGAAAAGATGTTACTTTCTTCACTGCTGCGTATTTTTTGCTAAACAAATCTCGTCTTAGGCTATATGTTCTAAGTGCCTTAAGCTGTGGTCTCTGCTGGCTGGTTTTGTTTTTTATCTACAAAACTAATTACTGTCAATGTGAATTCCCTTTAGAAAAACATGGGGGAGAGTCAAAAGGGCATCTTTTATTCTATACACATTTTTCTTTTTTCCCCCCCCTTCCTTTATTTAAAAAAAAAAATAAATTTCTAAACTGTTGGAGTCAGTAAGTCAGGAATCTCTCTGAATCCTTCAGAGAGAGATCAGAATGCAGTGATTGACTTAAAGCCTTTGGATGGATTGAAGTATGTTAGGCCGCTCACACGTAAGGCAGAGGTGGAGGTTTAGGTTGAAGCACAAGGGAGCAAGTAAGTGCATAGAAGGAATGAGTGAGTGAGTAGCAGGAATGAGTAAGTGAGCAGATAGAGTGAGTAAGTAGAATGAGTTTTAAGTGCTTTTAGTAAGTGAAAGGTCTTAGAAGAAGACTGGAGAAGTAGTACATGTTCTAGTGAAGGTTGAAAAACATACTGGTGTTTCCTTAGAGTCTCCAAGAACCTAGCTTCAGACATAATAAAGTTAGAGTTAAGAATATTGCTTACATTTTTCAGTTAGAACAAGATAGGCCATGTACGTAGTCTATACATAGCCTGGTGTGCTAAGAAACTAGAATTCTAATAGGTTAGGAAGTAGTGGTCTGAGTTTGTGTCTTAGCTTGTTAGGAAGTTTCTATAAAAGAACATGCGTTAGGGAAAGCTGGTGCTCTGTGCCATGGCTTTATACCACATGCATTTTGCCATTGCATTTTGCCACTGCATTTTCCCATTGCATTGCCATTGCCTTTTGCTATTGTTTTGCATTGCTTTTGCTTTTGAGACTGATGTGCTTCTGCAGTAAATAACTTTGTAGTAACTATTAGCTGCGTGGCTTTAAAGAAGACAAATAACCCAACAGTGTGGGTGCCTATGGGCACCCGGAGGTTTGAAAACTTCATACCAAACTATTCACAGCAAACTTTCCTGTTGTGGACTATGAATGAATTGGAAAACTAACTTCACTTAAGTAGTTTTTCATAACCCGTGTGGGTCCATATGGACATTGGGGTCTGTAATTCCTCAAACAGTATTGCCCATGTTCTTAAACTGGAATTCCAAATTTTTGTTTTCAGTTTATTTGGCTTAAAATGAAGTATCTTTGTAGACTTTAAAAACAAGATCTTTTATGGAACTTGTATGTTGACTTTTTATTCAGTATATCCTGCATTGCCATCATCCGACATGAAGATAGCAGTTTCTAATTTTAGATTTTTTTTGTATTTAGGTTTTTTCCTGCAAGGAAACACACTATTGTGTGTTACAATAGAAATCCCAAAATTTTCTAAATGTTGACTTTTCTCTTAGTTTTTTGATACACAGAACTGTACTCACAGAACATGGACAGAGGACAGTAGCTTTTGAAGTTCTTCCTGGGAAAAGTTGCTTTGATAAAACTTGTAATAGATGGGCTCTTAGAAGAATGTTCCCTTGTCTATTAAGAGGAGCAGTGTTCATACTTGCTCTTGTGTGAGTCATCACAAAAATAGTGGAAAATAATAGTGGATTCATCTTGTTCTCCTCAAATCCTATGGGGTTTTTTCCCCCGCAGTTCAGAAGGCAGAGTATTCTTGGACTTGATGAATTCTGCTGTTTCTATTTGTATTGGTGGCTGCCAGCTAATTCTTTGTCTATTTATGTTTCTAAAACTGTTGCGTTAGTGAAGATGACTATGGCTTAATTAAGAGTTATTACTTTCAGGTCTCTTTTGAGTGATCCTGTTTCTTTAAGTCTTTCTGAAACTGGAGAACAAATTCCTGAAGAGCTGACTTGTAGTGCTTATTTGAAATCTTACTTATCATTGTAGAAAAGGAACTGTTTTGAGAGACTCAGAACATTTTGAAAAACTCACTAAATCTTGTGCTGACATGCAAAGCTTTTGTGCCAAGTATCTCAGCTGAATTGTGTGGCGACTGACTTTTGCCTGCCGGATATTACAGAGTTTGTATGATGTGTAACAGCCATGGCTAAGAGGGAAGTGTAATGTACATGAGAAGATACAAGTGTATGCTCCTTAGCAACTAAATGCTGTAGTTTTATTGATCCCCACTGATTAAAATTTAGCAATGGATTCTCTTCATTTGCATTCTAACTTTCCAAATCTTAGTATTTACTTTTTCAGGCACTTTTAAATTTTCCTCCTGTTTTCCCAGGACAACTAAGTTCTCCCTGTAAAGCACATTTGAGGATAATGTTTAGTGTGATTCCAGGAACTTGAGCTGTGATGAAAAATATGAACTCTTGTGAGGTTTTTGATGTATGCTGTTATTGTTACTGTTTGGTTTCTTCTCTGCTCTGGTGCTAAAAGTAAATGTAGGCCATGATTTTAATGTAGCATTGAGAGAACATGATACTGAGCTGTGTGAATGTGACACAGTTAATAAAAGGCTGGAACATTTAAAAAAGGTTTTGAGTTAAAAAAAATACAAAAACTATAGAATGCCAACCATTTTGCTATTTTTATCACCTTTTTCCAGTAACTTGATTTCAATTCAAATGGTATTTTACAGATTGCAATGTATTCTAGCTCAGGACTTTCTTTTAAAAGAAGNCTCCTTCCCTCCTTCCCTCCTTCCCTCCTTTCTTTCAACAATTCCAAGCATCTGAGATGCAAACTGAAACATTTTAGACTTTGCAGTTTTATGATTAATCCAGTGTAAATCAATGCTTTTGTGCTGACACAGGCAATCTCTGGAGAACTGCTCTGGTTGAACACTAAGTCTCTGCCAGGTTAGCATTCAGCCAGAGTAATTTCTTGTTCCAGTTCATTACGTGGTTGCACAAACTATAATTCTGGACAGAAGCGAAGGTGGAGACGATCAGTGGCAGTGTGAGAAAGGACATTTTAGCTGAAGACCAGTTTATAGAGATGAAGTCGAAGCCACTCCCCCTGCATTTCTTGCTGACTTGCTTAGCTGTAAGGCAGTTTATTGCTGATTTTGTGCTTTTTATGACAGTAAAAGTAAACTGAGGCAAGTTTTGTACCTAAAGGTCTTAGGAGCTTCACAGGTAGCTATGGCTCTAGGGTAATTTCCTTGTTCTTCAGGAGACTTAGGCACTTGAAGAACAAGGAAATTACGACCTGACCAATTGAATAAACCTTTTATTGTTCCTGTTGATATGGCATGCACATGTTTTAGGCATAAATCCGGTCACATAAATAACTGTCCCATGGCTTTTTCCTTTGCAAGGGGGGCAAACTCTTTGATGTCTCTACATGGATTGTCCTACAAAGCTGTTGGCCAAAGTGTTTAGAGAACATTGTAGTGACAGTGTAAAAGTATTATGGAAAAATATTTTAAAGGGTGCAGGTATATCTCCTTTCAGGTTTGGAGGGATTTGAAAAGTTGTTATTTCAGTGTAAGAAAATAAAAACTGTAGTTGGAATATAGAGGTACAACAAATTTACATGGTTATTTCCCTTCCCCTCCCTACTTCGACCTCATGCTACAGTAGCTTGCAATATAGTGTGTGGCACCCAAGTTGGATAATCTTATGCTAAAATTTCTTATTAAATATGCAGGACAGATAACTGATTTTTGCCTCAGATGAGTATTTAGTACACTTATCAAAAATCTTAGAAGTCTTGTGTCTGTGAAGGTCAAAAATACCTTCTGAATATAATGTCAGTCAGAAAGAGCAGGATAAGAGCAGGAGCATAAATCAGGTTGCAGGGAACAAGATTATAGCTTCCTTCACCAAACCACCTTTCTTTCTGCAGAGGCCAGTGTTTCTGTAGTTACCAGACTTGGAGACATTCTGAATGCAAGGAACTTCTCAGTATTGGTGCGCTAATTTTATTGGTGGTAATACCCATGAACCACCAGTGCCTTGGTAGATGGGACCTTGGTAACCGTGGCAGTCTTGCTTTCAGAGATGGGAACCAGACTTCCATTACTCATCAACTTTTTATATGGGATTTGCAGAAATCTGGTAATGGAAACAAGGAGGTCTAGAAGAATGTCATACTTAGCTTCCTGAAGAGGTATAACAGTATTCAGGCTACTTGCTTGACTGCTGCTGTTTAAATATGTCTTACTCATCTTGTAAAAATAAAAGATTTAATGAGGTTTGTGTACTTGAGGTTCTTGAGCATAGGCTGTCAGCTAGGTTTGTTCTTAATAGAAACTTATGTTTCACTGCTTTAACGTTATATACTTAGTGAACATCAGTGGTGTTGGGAGAACAACTTCTTCCAGATCTGGAATGTGCAGCTGAGCAGTGATGTGTACTGTCTGATCAGCTGATGAAATGTGGGTTTGGATGTGTGATTTTTGTAGATGGCTTCCAGATGTTATAGTTGCCAGCTGAGTGTCTCAAGACTGCACTGTTAGGTCTATGTTATAAAACACAATGGATGAATTATGCAGAAGATAAAGTGGTGAGTCTGTACTTGGAATTGTTCTCTTTCTTTTGGAAAAAAAAAACAAACCAAAACATGATTCTGTGATCAAATTGCTCACAAGCAATGGCAGAAAAATATGGATGCTTTTATATGGGATACCTACCTCAGTGTATAGCCTGTGAAGAGCTTGGGCAGTCTCATAGATAACACAATTTTCTGTGTAACTCCTGTGTTAAGGGCTTTGAGTTATCCTATATCTCACTTAAACTTTCTTGTGCTAAAACATTACTGCTGTGGTGCTAGAACTGAAATCTGATTACGTGTAGTATCTTTCAGTATCTTTTTTGTACAGTAGAAGTCAAAGTTTTGTTTTGCAGTTTCCATAGTATTTTCATGAACTCTGTATATAAGAATTCTTTTATTTGCAAAAATTTTTTCCAAAAATTCTAAATCCTCATAGTTGTTGAGATAAGAGTTTGAGTTTGAAAGCGGAGTGTTTGATTTCTCTCTTTCTTTTCCCCAGGAAGTACTGACATAACCATGATAGAAGACAAAGGTCCACGAGTGGCTGACTATTTTGTAGTGGCAGGGCTCACTGATACAGACACGGCAACCCTCCTGGACCAAGAAATCAGCCGACATGAAACGAAGTCAACTGGTCCCAAGGCTCCAATTACTGACATTGCTGTGATAATTAAATCAGCTGGTGAGACTGTCCCAGAGGGATATACCTGTGTTGAGGCCACCCCTACAGCCCTCCAAGCCAACTTAAACTATGGAAGTCTAAAGAGTCCTGAGCTTTTTCTTTGCTACAAGAGAGGCCGGGACAAACCACCTCTTACTGACATCGGGTGAGATTTCAATTGCAGTTCAGTTCCTCCTTCAATAATGATAAAAATCTTACTCCTCATAGATGATGGAGAAAACAGATGTGAGGAACTTCTTAAAAAGTCCTGTTTGAATCTGTATTGCTTATTGTATGTTTCTGTATAGAATATGTCAAACAAAGTGTCAGTCTTCTAGTGAACTTGTCTTTTTAAAATTAATGATAATGTTTTAGTTTAAAAGATGGGAGAGAGAGATGAAACTGATAAAATATGAGAAATTAAGTTCTCTGTTGCAGTTTTATGAAAGATGATAGAATAACACAGAATTAATTTATAGAAAATATGTAGTCCAAGTCCAGAAACATTAACATGCTTACTCTGAAAATTACTTCAGAAGTCAAAGATTATAATTTTGTGGAATCCGCTTTAAGAGACAACTTAAAAATGTGTAAGGACATTGTAGAACTACTGGGGATATAATGAGAAAGAAAATAGAGCCTGGTTGTGTGGTGCTGTTACAATGATGGCAAAATAAAGAATATCCATTTTTCTCCCTACTTAGTTATTAAATAAATAGTAGGGAGTAAAAATCATGCACCTATATATATGTTCTGTAATACTTATAGTTATTTTCATTTATAAGCTTAAATGCTTGGGCTTGAAGTCTACATACCCTATTTTTGATCTATAATTTGCATTCTTACACACTGACAGTGTCCAGTCAGGGGGACTCTAATAGTGAAATCTGAGTAATGAAAGCAGCTTCATGGCAAGACAGTTCACTCTTAAGGGTTATAGTTCAAGTTGTATAATTAAGCTGGTACATTCTAACTTCCATTCATCTTGATCATCTAACCGGCATTCCAGTAGTCTTCAGTGCATTGAATTCAACTTGGTTCTGTAACCCAGATCCTCTAATATCTTTAAGTAAAACTGTGATTTTTAACATAATCTTTTCCCATGTGTGTGACTGGCACTGCAAGAAGAGACAGTACAGTGTGAAGTTATATTTTGACTGATTTGTTAAACTTCATTAAGTTCTTACAGGCGAAAGAATTTCTACAGGGAGTGTTTCTTCAAAGGAATTCCTGAAAAATCAGTCTTCAGCATGTGTCTTTAAGGAAGCAACCTGGATAGCGTATTTGTTTTGTGTCTCCCATGACCTTAGGAACTTGAATGCTTGGGGAGATTTTGTAAAGAAAATAGGCAAGTAGTTAACTAAGATGATGGCATTTGGAAAATGGTATTTATTCTATATTTTGTTGTAGACAGATCTAGTTAGGGTGTCCCACCTAACACATCATGGCAGTCTTTTCTCTCTGAGCAATGATGCATATTCTCCCCCTGCTGTTCCTCCTGCTTTGCAACTATGTGCAAGAGATGGTTAGAGCAATCTTTTTTTTCTTGTTTTTTTTTTAAGTGAATTCCATTGTGTTCAGATAAAAGTAGAGTTCAGGCAAAAGATGCATGTACAGTCTGAAGGCTAATTTATGCTGTTTTCTATTACTTTATTAAAGAACCAGTGCGAAATAATATTTCACCTTAGAGCCTGTCTGATATGCTGAGTGAACTCAATATGTACAGGAAGAGTATATCCCTTGAAAGGGTGAAGTGTGTACTCTTAGGTCAGGGTTATTAGTGTATGTATCATGTATAAAATGGAGTTATGTCATAGTCAGAACGTTCAAGTGATTCTTGATGGATGTTTGTGTCTGTGTATTTCTTTCAGTGTTACATTTAGGGGAAGTAGTTGAACAAATGCTGTTTGGTGAAGAGGGAGATAGGGGTATGCTGTACTGTTTGCCTGCCACTGTCCTTGTGTTTGGTGTTTCTGTGCCCTCCATCCTCATTTCTATCTATTTGTCCGCTGCTTGTTGAATCAAAGTGTCTGTTGCTAGAGTGAATTCCTGCTGCAGTTACTTACTTGCATATAGTTAGGCCATGTGCCATTGCCTCTGAATATTACATTTCCAAGGATTAGTCAGATTCATTAGTTGGAAAAATATTAGTTGGAAAAATAAAGGTTCATTCCTAGGGTAAAAGATCTCTAAGATCCTTTTCCTACATGTGGCTATAAAATTTAGTATCTTAAACTTGTATGTCTGTGAAGTAATTCAGTTACTGCCATTCTGTTGCTCTCCTCACTAGTTTTTTTGCTCATGTTCCAGAAACAGACAAGAACTGAGATTTGAGATCCGGTTTGGTTTAAGTGCAGTGAGACTTTCAAACAATACCTTACCTCTTTGTCTTACACTTCAGTTAGGAATCAGTTGGAGATCAAGCTCATCTTTCTTACATGGAAGAAAGACATGACAGAAAAATGTTTTTTTTAAAGTACAAGTGGTTTTGCAATTTGTAAAATTTAGTATAGAAAAGAAAGAATACCAGACTTCTTGTCTGAAGCAGAGGTTCTTGTAATACCAAGTAATGCAAAAGTTAGGTAACTTGCATTATATAAGTAAAGAAATTCTGATTTTTTAATATATTTTTAAGTGTTATGGGAGGCTTAGGGTTTCTGTGCTAAGAATCATGATTCTGTGTGCCTGATTTCTGAAAATGTCTGCAGGTATATCTATTGAACAAATTATCCTCTTCATTAGAGATGTATTTCAAAAAAGAAAATTAACTCAAATTTCAAGAAGGGTAATAGGAACTGGAAGATGTTCTTAGCAGCCAGCATCTTCAATTGTTCCTTAATCCCATCACTGTGACAACTCCAGCTGGGTGTTTAGAACAGTGTAGGGTAATGATGATGAAACTAATAATTTGTTTGTTCAGAAAAATAATACTAGAGATGGCAGTAGAAGTAAAAGATAAATCAGTCTATCAGCCTTTTCCCTTTGCTTGATCCACCACTTTTCTGACCTCACAATATTTGTATAAGTTCCTTTATTATTCGATACTTGCAAAATGAGAGAGGAAGAGGAGTTATAAAGGCATATTTTGCCTGAGAACTGTGAGAGATAGAGTTGTGTTTGGACCTAGAGAAGGAGGAGTCAAACTGGACAGCAGTCTTAGACAAATGCAATTCACAAAAATCTGACTGTTTTGAAATGGTTTTTCAGAAGCAAATTTTTCTATGGTTTGACGTTTGTAGCTCAACAGTCACAATGTTGTGTTTCTTCTTTCTAAACTCTATTACCTGATGCATTGAAGTTTACTTTTAAATCAGTAAAACTGGGCATGACAGAACTTCCACGTACAATGTCAAGCAGTCTTACAATGTGGTGTTAAGATACTTTAGGTCTTTCTTGCAAAGGACCTAGCATCTACAGGAAACTGCTTTACATTTTGCTTGAAATGAAACTGTATTGACATTGATAGAATAATGTAGCAAATAATGTGTACTTAGGATTGGGACCAAACTATAAATGTAAAAAGGCAGGAAACAAGTCCAACTGTGATCAGTACTAATTAATCAAAGGCAGGTACTTGGAAGTGGAAACAAGTAGAAGTAAACTTAGCCTCAGAGGACATTGTATATACAGGGTGTCATGTTCAGTTTTTCCTGCATCACTTCTGAATGTTTTCTCTGAATCATTAAAACCATTGTTTAATTTGGGTGATTCATGGGTGATGGCTTTCTTCTGTTTGCTTGCAGATACAGCATCATACTGTAAGTTCAGAACTATGCATGAGGTTAGGAAATGGTGTGGGTTTAATCATACTTCTCTAGTGTACATTTAGAAGTGCGTGTTGCTTTCATTTTCTCTTTTATTTTGGTGAGAGGTGACCCCACTGATAAAGTCTTGAACACTTTAAGTATTTTTCTTAGAATACTTGTAAACTTACTCAATTGGACTGCTGGGACAGTCTGATTAATGCTGTGTTCCTTCTCATAAGCTGAGAGCTAACACATGTTTCTGGAATAAATTTATAATTTTTCTTTATTTAAAATACATGAAACTGAAACAAAACTGGACCGAAACTTTTCTTGGAGACTGCCCTGTTAGTATTTTCTTCTGATCAAGGTATGACAGCGATGTGAAGAGTTCATGTAAACTCCTTATGCACAATGGATGTGGCCTGAAAGCTGCCGCCATTGTAGTTATTTGGGTTGTTTTGTTTGAGGTTTTTTATCTTTATGGAGGAGGTAACCCAATAAAAAGGACAAAAATATATGTTCCTCCAGAACATTACTTAGTTTAGAAGTAGTTCAATTGCATGTGCTTTTTCTATAAATACCTTGAACCAGTAGGTAGTATATTAACACAAATGTTGCGACTTGGAAATGCCAGTATTAGGCTGGTTTTGGACTTGAGAGTACACATTGTTTAAACGTACCAGGTCTGATGGTCAGAGTCTTTACAACTGAAATCATTGTTGAATATTACTGTCCTCCATGAACTAGTTGAATAAATTGGCAGCCTTGTAGCTACATCAATATAGTCCCAACTCACGAGATTTCTTGGTTTTTTTGAAGTGTTCTATGACTGTAATTCATGTCTGTCATCAGTACTATGACAAGATATGTGTTTTTTCTGTTGAATCATAATAAACAGTAATATTTGTGTATTCCAGTTTAATAATGGAAATAGTCCTTAAGTCATTTTGGAAGTTTAATCATATTTTTTTTTAAGTTCTGAGGATTGTTGGATCTTAAAAAAGACTCTTAGTTTAGCTTAGACACATGACTTTCTGAAGTTTTCAAATACATGGTTACTACTAGTCTGTCAGACGTTTAACCAAAGGTGTTTTGGAACAGTAAATATGTATTGCCTGGTTGTTTTTTATTTTAACATTGTGAGGAACGATGAGTGAGAAGCTGGAGATAACAAAGTACAAAGGTTTAAGGTGGTACCTTTATCCTAAGTCTTGTTATGATAAAAACTCATTTGAAGGTGAGAAGTACTCTGAACTTACTGCAGAGAACCAAGTAAATGAAGCCATTGCTTATTTGGGTGTGAAATGGGACATAAATCTTGCCCTGTAATGGCATCTGTGCATTAAAAATGTGCAGATGTATGTTTTGACTTCCACATTTTTTCTCAAAGCGACTTTCTAATAGCTTTTTGTTAGGTAAAGAAATGTTACAGCTTATTTAGCTGCTCTGAAGCTGTAAAGGATCTTTCATATGATGATCTAAGTTAGTGATCTTGCAAAAAGAAAAAAAAAATGCACCATACGAATGTTGCTGTACAGCCATGTAAGATATATTCTGTTTTTTAGGAGTACAGTCAATTATGCTTACTATTTCTTCCTTTACTGTGGAACAAAGTATTAGTTTGTCTTCCTGCCTCATTGTCTTAAGCTATTAGTCAAACTGTGAATGAGTTTGGAATTCTTTTTTCTGTAAAAATTCATCTGGGAAGCAGACTTCTGTCCTCCGTTGTGCTTTTCCAAAGATATTTATTAAAAAAATCCAAATAAACAAACAAAACCCCCCCAAACCCAAAAAATACTTAACAAGGGGCCCAGGAAAAAAACAAGCTTTAAAAGACTTAGCAGGCATTTTAGAGATTAAATTATCCACTGTCATGTGTGCAAGCGATTTAAAGTGGAATTTGTATTTATATTTCGTTGATAGTGCAGCATTCCTACTAGCTCTGTAACAAAATCCTTTTCAATGTAGCTTGATTATATTTTTCTGTAACTCTGATTTGTTCCCACAGAGAGTTCAGTATAATTTTAAATATTTCTGAGCAGTTTCTTCAGCCTTAAGTGCTGCATGTTGAAAGACAATATAAGAGATGCACGTTAAAATGTTGTAATGATGGCACGAGTTGCTAATGGATGGGCAGTTTCTCCAAATTCGTTAAAGTAACTTTGTGTCTATTTGAATGCACATAACAGCGTTTCCTTCCTGTGTGCAGAGTTCTCTATGAAGGGAAGGATCGCATTATCGCGGGCTGTGAAGTGATTCAAGCTACTCCTTACGGTCGTTGTGCCAACGTTAACAACAGCTCAGCTTCTTCGCAGCGCATCTTCATCACCTACCGCAGGGCCCCTCCTGTTCGTCCTCAGAATTCACTGGCGGTGACAGATATCTGTGTTATTGTTACCAGCAAAGGGGAAACCCCTCCTCACACATTCTGTAAAGTGGATAAGAATTTAAATTGTGGTATGGTGAGTATCTATAAGCTTGGCTTTTTTTTTTCTTTCTTTTTTTCTTTTTTTAGCCGAACACATATATTTAAAGAAAGAGCTCCTTGAACTCTTCTTAGCACTACTGTAATTGTGTTCTATCACTACCTTACAATTCCTTCATTCTTTATACCATGTGTGAGATGTCAGTTTTGTAGATTTTGTTGCTTTGATTTCCTTTCATGTTGGAAATTACTGTTTCATACTGATTACTTGCTGCTTCAGTTTGCATATTCATATCTAGGTGCTATTTAGGAGTAGTGCAATGAAGTTTTAATTTTTTTTTTTTATTATCTCTCCCACACCCTTTGGGGATGCTGATGCTGAGGATGAATCAGAAACACTTTTTTCATAGTTTTTCATAATGCCTGTGTTACTAAGGCATTGTAAGGATGATAATTGCTGCTTAGAGCTTCTCAGTGTGCTTTGCTTTAATTGGTTCTCTTTTATTTAGTCTGTTCTGCATTTAGTTTACTTGCAGTGGAATAAGTGAGTTTTTTTGAATGGTAGAATATATTTAGACAAACTAAAAAAATGCTGTGTCAATAACCAGTTTATAGAAGTACAGTAAAACCTTCAAATTATGAGTTATGATGATTAGAACTTGACTTCCTGCAGTGAGGTCCTCATAAGAGTCTACTTTTAAATAACTAAGGAAACATGAAGGTGGAAATTAATCTGCTTCACTTTTGCCTGTTCTTTTCTTGAAATAGGTCAGAGAGTACTATGGTGGTCTGTGGTGTGGTTATTTTATGTAAATCCTGTAATCTGTAAAAAATGAGAGGAGGGTGAATTCTCTTTTTTGTCATTTACATGCGCTCAGCAGTCAGCTGGTCATTTTATTTTATAATGCTTTTTGTTAAAATGTCAGATTTGTTTGTAAAGAGAGTATATTCAAATGCTTGATTTCTGTTGCTTGTTGTCATCTTTGCTGGTTCTGAGATGAAATTTGTGTTTTTCAGTGGGGTTCCAGTGTATACCTTTGTTACAAGAAGTCTGTGCCAGCTTCCAACTCTTTAGCATATAAAGCTGGTAAGTAATTCTAGAAGATGTCTTAACATGTTAACAAAGGGGTTCAAATGCCTTGTTAAAATAAAATAATAATTTAAAAAATTTAAGTGCTGTCGGTCAGAATACTGGTCCTGGAGGATATCAGTTGAAATCAGCTTCTATAATGCCTTCTTTTCTCTCCTTATTTTTTTCCGGGGGAAAAAATGGGAATAGCATTTTTCTTTGTTATTTTAGTTCTTATTATGGCATGTTTGCTAACTGAGGAGCTTTAGCAAACTTCTGTCTTAGCAAACATTACATATGTAAGAAAAGACTTCATATTTCTTGCATTGATGGTAATGGAGAAGGAGTAATTAAAATCCTGTTCAAGCTTACTTGTATTTTATTCTATGTCTAAACATCTACTATTTAATTTGAAAGTTAAACATGTTTCTTCTCTTCAATTCTGCAACTATTTTCTTGTTCCTTATTTGAGGAGAGTGAAAAATATTCTGAAAAATAAATGATAAGTCTGGCTTTTAAAAGTTTTTTAATGCTACAGCTTATTTTTTGTTTCTGAAGAAGCCCAAAAAAACTTTCAGAAGCATTTCTGCTGAGCAGTAAGTGCACCAAATTGCTTTGGAAGGAGTAAATTACCGGATAGAAACTGAATGAATAGATAATGGTGTACCACAGAATAAGCAAGATGAGCAGCAGTAGTAAACCCATGGTTGTGTGTCTTTTTTCTTCCAGCAAGAGTTAGATACGCAGAGTAGCAGAGAATGCAGTCAGCTAGTTCATCCTATTTTCAGTGAAGGTATTACTGCTGTTTTTACAGTACATTATCACTTTCTTCATAGGAATTTCTGTTAAAGTCTATTCCAGTGGCACATTTAAATAGCACAAGTAACTCCCAACTGGTTTGATATAAAAATCTTCATTATGTACTGTTTTTGAGCAGTTACTAAAAGTGTAATAGCTCAAAGGATAACTTCAGTATTCATACACTACTGTCAAATGAAAGACTTTCTCTTTGCAGCTGTAATTCTCAGTTATAAAGTTCGGGTAAAAAAAGTCAGACTTAGCTATATTTTGTAGAAAATAGACTGCTCTCAGTATTTAGGGCCTACAGAGCAAATGTGCTTACTTTTCCTTTTTCTGTTTTTGAGGCTTAATTTTCAGATATCCTCAAGAGAACTATGAATCATTTCCGCTGTCAGATTCTGTACCTCTCTTCTGCCTTCCTATGGGAGCTACTATTGAGTGCTGGGACCCTCAAACCAAATATCCACTACCAGTGTTCTCAACATTTGTACTGACCTGCTCTTCTGCAGAAAAGGTATAGCTCCACACTGTGTTTTTGCTTTGATTTCAGATGACTGTTTGGAGATAGATAGGGATTGTTTCTTCTGTGTTTGAGAAATACAATGTCTGATACTTCCCTTATAAAATTATATTTCTTAAGCCTTCATGTAAGATGAAACTGAACCAAAACAGGAAGCAGCTGGAAGAGTATGTGCTGTTTACTCCTGTGTAGGCAGAGCCATGCACTTAACAAAACCAGAACTCACAGCACATGGCTTTCCCTGTTCTTTCATGTAGTGAGAATGAAGGTGTAGTCTGTATATTAAAGAGAACTTAACACAGGTGTTAGTGATGTAGCAAATTGTTAGTTTTCACATGGTTACCTTAAAAGACACTTCTTTGTGACTTCATATAACAGGGCACATGACTTTATGTAATAGGGCTCTGTACATATCTCTGCACATGAATTGAAAACTAGTTACCAGAAAGCAGGAAGATAGGGAGAGGAAAAGTATTCTCTGAGAGCTAGGTTGTGAAAAACTCTGATAAGCTTCCAAGACTTAGTGACTTGTTGAATTTGCATGAAGGGTTAGATTCAGAACATATGAATTCTACCTTCTAACATTCAGAGTTGTCTACTGAATCTTATAAGGCCATCAGCACACAAAGGCACCAAAAACCTGTTGTATGACTTGGGTTACAGGCAGGAAGGTAGTAGAGGTAATCCTGATGAAGCAAGGGAGCCTTTGCTTAGGGTCCGCCTCCCAGCTGTTGTTTCAGCTTGCAGACTCTGTATGCGTGTGTGTGTGTGTGTGTGTGTGTGTGTGTGTGTGTGAACTGTATGAGGGAGTAAGTGATTGTAATGTGTGATTGGCTCTCTGTATAAATGTGTGGTTAGCTCTCTAATAAACAGCAGTTTGGCTCTATTGGTGGTAACAACTCAACTTCCACTCTGTCTCACTCCCCTAACAAAAATATTTACATACTTCTCCATTCCCAAACAGAAAAAAGCACATTTCTCCAAAATATTATTACTTCTTTTCCAAGGAGGAATGCAGTAGCTGCTACTGTTTTTCTTTCCTTATTCATTTTTGCTAAGCTTGCCAGAATATGAAACACAGACAAATAGGGAAGGAATATTAGAAAAGGTTTATATCTTTTTGACTTGATAAAATTAGGGAAGTCAAAGTTAAAATAGTTTTATTGTTTAGTTTGGTAATGATAGGAGAATTTACTGAACAGAAACATTTCATGAGGGTTTGGGTTTGAGATTTTGGGGTTGTTTTTGACCCAGATGATTAATGGATAAGGTTTTGTCACAAGATGAAAGTTTGGTTCCTTCCCTTTCAATTGAGTATGAATACTTTGTTGAGGAAGGTGCAATGAAAATGAGGAAGAGAGTTCAAGGCATTTTGTTTATAGGGTTGCTCTGTGCATGTTACATAAATAAAGTCATTTCTTAAGGTATCAGCAAAAGCGCTGTAGTGCTAGCTCCAAAGACTTAAAGATGCATCAAAAGTTCTAGCCCATATTCCTGTAAAATACTGGGCCTGTTTAGCTGTTTTTCTTCATCCTGTAGGTTTATGGTGCTGCTATCCAGTTTTATGAGCCTTATCCCCGGGAGCTGCTAACAGAAAAACAGCAATCACAGCTGGGCCTTTTGACGACTGTAGAGAGAAAAGTGATTACTTCCAAGTCCATCAATTCAAACAAATGTATCTGTCTTCTCTCACACTGGCCTTTCTTTGATGCATTTCGAAAATTTCTTATGTTCATCTACAAACTCTCTGTCTCTGGACCTCATCATCTTCCCATTGAAAAGTATGTAAAACATTTTTCAGGTTAAGTTGGGAATTTAGTTATAAGCTCAAGAAATCATGTGATTTGTGCATGTCACAGTTGCTTAGTTGGTATAGTTGATCCATCATCTTGTTTGCACTGTTTGGCTTATATTGTGCTAATAGAAATCATTGCTGCTTCTGTTTAATAGTACTGGCTCTTGTAGTGCCAGCAAAGCTAACTGGATTTTAGTCTGGGTCTTTTTTAGAATATGTCAAGCCTGTTTACCTTTCATTTAGCTACTTCAAGCACAGAACAGGCTGAGCTGTGATACATTTGCAGTCAATTACAGTCCCATGTTTTAGCTTAATAAATACAAGCTCAGGAATGCTGTACATTAGTGGTGAATATCTATGTCTGTTTCCAAGCACTGCAGCTAATTTGTATTGTCTATGAATATGTGTGCAAACTCTGCAGAGGATGCTTGTCATGGTCCTGAAAGTTTGATGAAAAATGATGTTACCTTCAAGAGTGTTAAGACATTGGCCAGCAAAGTATATACTTTCTCTTAGCACAATCTCTTTAGAAACGGTAGAGCAGGGTTAGGCTGCCGGGATTTTAAGTGGCTTGCCTAAATGCCAGTATGTTTTTATCTTTTGCTTAGATATCTGAAGCTGCCAGTATTAATTTTCAGGCATGCAGTTGAGTGAAGGAAGCTTTTTCATTTTGGCTTGCATAAATAGGCTCTTAGACTTATCAAAACGATAAAGAAATCTTAACAGTTTTTCTAAAACATGCTTCCATATTAATTCTAAAATGTGGTTAACATTGATTTCAGCCCTTCATTACTCCCTGGTGCTGTTTTCCTAATATCTTGTCTTCTTTGCAGGCATATATCCCATTTTATGCACAATATACCTTTCCCTTCACCGCAGAGGCCAAGGATTCTTGTGCAGGTAAGCAAAACATTTTCATCCATTTTAAGCTACAGCAACAGCAAACCCTCTCTTGCCTTTGGTTTCTTCCTTTATTTTTTTTACTTGGCTTTGAATACACACCTACTGGAAGGGAGAGGAGAGGAGATGGATGGGCTGGCCTTCTCTCTCACTGATACAAAAATAAACTATTTCGTACTTCAGGTGGTGTGGATGGCAAAAGTGTCCTACTTGCACTTTTGAAATATCTGTAATGTATTATGCTGTCATTTTATAGGCACCATTTGCATTACCTCAGTGGTAGGTTGTTTCTGTCTTCTTCCTCTCACTTGTCCACCCTGCGCTGTGGGTCAGAGGTTAGTCCCCTGGGGCACTGTCTCTTGTGCTTCTCTGTTTAATCACCTAGCAGCAGTTACATGCTCAACACTGAGTCACAGACGATTTCCTGTAATTCTCAAAATTGTTTCAGTGACTAATACAAGCTCTGTTCACTTAGGGAACCCAAGTCCCAAAGGCACTGTGTCTGTATGCCAGGCAGTTTATGAGACTACGGATATATATTTATATTGGAATGTTACACTGTATTAACTTTGAGGTTGTTCATGTCAATCACATACTACTTTATGTGTTTCAGCTTTCTGCCCATGATGCATTAATATTGTCGCAGCCAGTTTCTACACCATTGCCATTAAGGTATAATTATTAATGCTTTAAATGTATGCTACTTAAAAAATCACAGGCAAGCAGTAGTCAGTCATACAGGGAAGTCAAAACAGTGCAATATCATGAGGTATTATAATCACGAAGCTCAATATGCATTTACAATGTTACACAGCCTTGTCTTGACATAAGTGTGCCCCTTGTGGAAGTATAACATCACTAATTATCATGAAATAGAGATGAATTGCCAGATTATTGCTGGAGCTCTAATGGAATAATAAGATGTTTGTGAAGGCAAAAAAAAATACTCATGTTTAAAGATCTGGTATTTTCAGAACCAGTGTAGTAAGCAAAATTTAGTGCATAGAGAGTGCTGTATTGCTTTTGTTTCCTTTTTGGATCCAAGGGGGACAATACCATCAAGCAGTTAGGTGAAATCCGTGAACGCACAAATGTGCAAACATTTCGGGAATTCAAAGGTATACCTACAATTGGTATTTGTGGTTGAAGGTTGATGTAGTCTGTGTGGATACTGCCTGCATCTTCTCTGTTAGACGTCCCTATGATTGTGAAGTGTGGTTTTACTTTAACACTTCTGTTCATCTTTGGTTACAAGTTAAATACCAAAATCTTCTCACTTTTTATTCTCTCCACCCAAAAACATTATTATGTAATATTCTTTATGCAGAAGAATGCCATCTTTAATCACATCTGTTACACAAGCACTTAGGGGAAAATTTGCAGCCAGGCACTAAATTGCAAAGCAACACATAAGAGCTTTTTTAAGGACAGATTTTACACCCTTGTACTCATAGATATCATTACAATTCCTAAATATGTACTGTCCCAAAAAATTGAATGGAGGCTAAACCGTAGAAACTAAAAGCATGTTGCCATCAGAATGATGTATTAATTTTGACTCATACAGGAATTTGATACTGTGATTCTAAGATCAAATGGATACTCTAGTTCATGATTCTTATGTGAGGTAACTCATCACATGAAACTGCTGGTGTTGTTTGAATTAGCAATTTCTTTACTGTTATGAAGACAAGATGCCAGTGCACCTCTGAGAGAGAGTGCTGTAAACAACACAAATTTAGCACTAACATGGTTTAGTGTATGTTTCTTTAGCAATAGAATTCAAATGTAGGTTTCTTTGGGGTAGTACAAGCCTTAAAATGACATGATAGCTATTAGTGAGATAGCTAGGTATTTGATGTGTATTAGCACCATGCAACTAGTTGATCCCAAACGTTAGTTGTCAGAAGTTTGATAGTAGTGAATTTTTTTTTTTTAAACCCTGTAACATTTTTCTTTTCTTCCCCCTTCCCAACCGCTCCTTAGTGGAGCAAACTTTAGCACTCTCCTCATGAATCTTGGACCAGAAAACTGTGCCACTCTCTTACTCTTTGTATTACTAGAAGGCAAGATCCTCCTCCATTCCCTTAGACCAGCTGTGTTAACAGGAGTTGCTGAAGCTGTAGTAGCTGTAAGTACAAAGTGTTCTGTTGAGCGGTGAGAGAAATTGATTTAAACACCACAGTTGTAACAAGGCTTTAAGTTAAAATGACTGATGTACTAAATGGTTATTTTTCCCAGCAACAGCATTTAGTTCAATTGTCCTAGCTAGGAACTGCTAGAAAGATCATAAATTTTGCATAGCTAACTGAGAGTTATATTGTATTAAAGTGACAAACTTGGAGACTTTTTTTCTGATAGTGTTACAAAGCTTTTAGTAATTTCATTTCAATGTGCTGCATGTAATGCCTTGTTTTTTCTTGTACAGTATCTGTTGTCTTGTTTTAATGCATTTATTTCATTTAATTTTTCCTTCAGATGATATTCCCATTTCAGTGGCAGTGTCCATATATCCCCCTCTGTCCTTTGTCTCTGGCCACCGTACTCAGTGCACCTCTTCCATTTATTGTTGGAGTTGATTCACGATACTTTGATCTGTATGATCCACCACAGGATATTGTGTGCATTGACTTAGACACAAACATGGTCTACATGTAAGTTCTATGGAAATTTTACATTTTTCTGAAGCTGAAGAGATTGCTGAAGCGCTTACGAGACAAAATTGTTAAACATGTTTGATCCAATGTGGTTTGTTTCTTACTGTCCCATTTTTTTTCTCATTTCTAAAGCTTTAAAGTAAATTAAAACTTAGTACAGCAAGGATCACAACACTTCGCACTTCCTATAAAAATATGATGCAGATCTTGCTGTAAATTTTGTAACAATGGTAAGTAACTACAGAAAGGATTGTCCCCCTGCATTGGGTGCTGGTGAGGCCATGTCTCAAATTCTGTGTTCAGTTCTGGGCCCTTCACAACAAGAAAGACATTAAGGTGCTGGAGCATGTCCAGAGGAGGTGGTGAAGGGTCTGAAGCACAAGGGTTGTGAGGAGCAGCTGAGGGAGCTGGGGTTGTGTAGTGTGTAAAGGAGGACCCTAAGGGAGACCCTACCACCCTCTACAACTGCAGGAAAGGAGGCTGTAGCAAATGGAGGTCGATCTCTTCTCCCAGGTGACAAGCAGCAGGACGAAAAGAAATGGCCTCAAGTTGTGCCAGGGGACCTTTAGATTAGATAGTAGGAAAACTTTCTTCACTCATGGTCAGGCATTGGAATGGACTGCTCAGAGAAGTGGCTGAGTCACCAAACCTAGGGGGTATTTAAAAGACATGTAGATGCAGTGCTTGGTTTAGTGGTGAACATGGTTTTGTGGTGGTCATGGCAGTGTTGTGTAAGTAGTTGGACTTGATGATCTTAAAGGTCTTTTCTAATCTACATGAACATGAATGCTTCAGGATCTTCCATAATAACTCTTGATGCTGTCTTGCACTTGGGCTACTTTATGTTTGTGTTAACAAAGAAATTTTTCTGTTGTTACAAGGACCAGATTTTTTGTGGGACCAGTCAAGCAAAATTTGGTGTCTTTACTACATTAATTTTAAAATATTTTAACTTAATTGTTGTATTTTAAGTACTTTTCTTAAGTGGAAGTATTCCTTGAACAGTTTCTTTGCACCTTCTTGAGGAGAGGCTAATTCAGAATAATTCTTCTAGGTTTTCTATAATGCGAGTACAAATAACGGAAATGCAAAATCAGTTTTTTCAGGTGTTTAGTAACTACCTTTCCATTTCCAGCTAGATCATAAATAGAAAGATGTATCTAAGCTACTTCAAGATGAGGGTGATCATCACTAAATCAAGTACACCTCGTTTCTCTGTGAAAATTTAGTTTTTCTTACCTTGTCATTATTTAAGTCTTGACTTTTTTTTTACTCACTTGAGTTATTAATTTGATCTGTGGATCAGTGAAATGCTTTCTTGATTTTTACTGTCTCAGAAGGACCCTTCCTCTACTGATGCCAGCGTTTCCTTTACATTACTGACATGCTATGTTTTGTTATTGGCATCACAGGAAATGGTAAACAATAGAGCAAATTGTGTTTATTTTTTTATCTGGGGTTTTTTTCTCCTTCTCCTAAGTCTCCATAAAAAACACTGCAAAAAGCATTTTCATCAGTTTGTAACAAAGTACTATGCCACCAAGAGAATAATTAGGGGTGTTGTGAAAGAAGAATGTATTGAAGAAAGTCATGACAGATAACTTACTCATTTGAAGATACTTGCAGGGAAAAAATATCTCAGTATTTTTGTTCATAAGTAGAATGGAAGTTGAGGATTGTGTTTCAGAAAAATAGAGATAAACCCAGGAGATTTTGCAGGGTGATAAGGATGTCAAGAGGCTTTTAGGACTGTTAGAAAGACTAAGTACCAACGTTACTTGAACTGGTTCGTGAAGTAAAATTCTCCTAGTGGCTGACCTCTTAGGAGGCAATCAACTGGAAAGGCTTTCCTACCATTTCTTTTACTGTCTTATAAGCCCATTTCTCCTTCAATACTGAATTGATCTCTTCTGTTTTTGCTGCCAGTTTTGCATTTATCCTATCTATACAACATGCTTGACTTCCAGAGAGGAGTTTGGCATCTGTAACATTTTATTGTGGTAAATGTGAGGTATTGGTACCTGCATTATACAGCATTTTTAACCTGGCAGTGAGTTTATCTTTCAATTTTTGAGGTGTGTTGGTAAGCCCAAATTTCCATAAAGCACTTTGTGTTGAAGATGATACAGAATTATGAAAATACTGTGTTATCTGTGAATAAAGATTTTTTTCATCTAATTTTATCCATGTCAGTTTCTAGTTTTAGAAACTAGAAAACAGTTTTCAGTTCTATGGCAGTGTGGTAGTGCTGGATTTATTTGTTTGTTTAAGTGTAAAAGTATTTAACAGCACTGTTGCTGGCTGGAAAGACTGCTTAATAGGAAAGTAACTTCTGAAAAATTATTATATTTTCTGGTACATCAGTCTGACTAGTGCCTTTCGAAAGCAAGTGTGCTGCTATTATCTTTCTTAAGCTATACCAAAAATTACTAAAGACCTTCTATTCATTCGTCATCTTTTTTACTGCTTTTTAAATTTTTTAAACTCTGTGATACTTAATGAAATTTCAGTGTTAACTAGCCTTTTTAGGGCAAAGATTTGAGTATTTGTTTTATTTTCTAAGCAGGATTTTTCTTCAGTCACTTTTGGAATGGTACCATTTATATTGTTTATAGGCATGCCATTATTGTTGGGGAAGAATGGGCAAAGGCATCCATAAGCATGGAATTTTTCTTTAACTCCAGAAACTTTGGCTTCCTTCCTAAGATATTTCTGTCTTCATGCCAATAAATTAAATAATAATGGAACAAATATTTCAGATGCAAAGTGCAAAAACAACTAGTGCCAGTATCAGCTTGGGTACTAATAACTCGTTAGGTTTCATGGCAGAGGTTTGTTATAGTCTCTGTAAGAGTAATTCTCTCCCATCTTCTGCCTTCCAGAAAGAGGCATAGGAGTTCCCAGGATTTATCCCCTACTCTTTATTTATATCCGACTGCTTAGAGCAGATCTAATGTTGTATCCAGTGTTCCCCTTAAAGAAGATGAGCATCCCTTTAGGCAATTTACCCCACTGCTTAATCAACCACATCCTTTTCCAACTGTGCGCTGAATTCCTAGTCTTTCTAATACTGTTAGTTAGACTGTGAAGATGGGACTGGGCTGCTGTAGACATATTGCAAAGTACTGTACCATCGAGTTCTCAGACTGATCTGGCCTCTTTCAGTAAAGTATTGTACTCAGAACTGCCTTTATTTGTATCAGCAATGGTATGGCAAGTTTAGACTAGAACAGACTTTGTATAATAATCACATATAGAAGAGTGTGCTTAAATCATGTTAGCAAGGCTGATAAAAAATCTGTAAGTCTAAATCAGATCTGAAGATCCTCCTTGCAGACTGGAGAAAACTCCTTACTCACTTTATACTGTTCTATATCTGAAGAAATTAAATTCTGAGTTATGTCAGTCCCATTTTTTTTTGTTTTTAACCAATAGGCAACAACAATGACAAGATTTCAAAATAATTTGAAGGTACTGTCTTCCGTAAATGAAGCAACTTAAGGCTGTCGATGTTATTCTTTTTTATACTGCCTGTATTTTATATTTTTTTTTGTCTCTTCTGTGTTTTAGATCAGATGATAAGAAGAGCACCAACTGGAAGCAGTTTCCTAAAAAGCCATGTAAAAGCCTTCTCAGCACCTTGAAGAAATTGCACCCACAGCTGTCAGCAGGTGAAATAGATAAAATAAAAACTTCTGATTAGCATAAAAATGTAATGATTTCCTCCTATCACATGAAGTGTGATTTATTTTTTTAGACTTTATGTGACTTCCTAGAATCTAATCTTTTTTTAGTCTTTACTCATGGTTGTGTCCAGCCTCTCATCTACCAGCACTCCCAAGTCCTTGGCAGAGATCTGTTCATCCCCCAGCCTGTGTTGATACTGGGGGTTTCCCCAACTCAGGGTGCAGCACCTTGCACTTGGTCTTGTTAAATCTCATGAGATTTCCATGGGCCAGTTCCTGAATTTGTCCAAGTCCCTCTGGATGGCATCCTGTTCCTCAGGCATGTCAACAGCATCAGTCAGCTCAGTGTCAGCTTCAAACTTGCTGAGGGTGCACTTGATCCCTTTGTGTTATTGATGAAGATATTAAATAATGCAGGCCCCAGTATGGATCCCTGAGGGGCACCACTTGTCACTGATGTCCATCAGGGCTCTAAACCATTCACCACTACCCTCTGAATGGGACTCTCCAATCAATTTCTTATCCATTTAGCAGTCCACCTGTCAAATCCATCTGTCTCCAGTTTAGAGACAAGTTGTTGTGGGGGTCTGTGTCAAAGGCTTTACACAGTTCTGGAGATCTGTAGCCCTTCCCTTGTGTCCACTGATGTAGTCACTCTATCACAGAAGGCCACTGGGTTGTCAGGCAGGACTTGGTTTTGGTGAAGCTGTGCTGTGTCTCAAGTCACCTCCCTGTCCTCCCTGTCCCTTAGCACAGCTTCTAGGAGGATCTGTTCCATGATCTTCCCAGGCACAGAGGAGGGGCTGACAGGGTGGTAGTTCCCAGGGTCCAGTGCTAGTAAATATCGTAGATAATGGTTTTTCCACCAGAATAATGGAGTAGCTAGTTTTTGACAAACTGTTTTGTCAAAAGAAGAATACAGACTGACTGTCTTCAGCCTAATGTCTTTGACAGGTAAGAGCTAAGTTCTAACTGACCTAACAGCTTTCAGGTATTGTTTCTTTCTGACTGTAGATAGGTTCTTTCAGGTAAGGTGGTTCAGGGTATGTAAGGTTATATTATTATGGGAAAGGAAACTATGATGACCTCATAAGTGTACCTAAGATACAAAAAATTCGCAAATGACAAAACCAAAAAATGGTGTTAATTAAGAGGCAGATGTCCCTGCCTTAGTTTTCTATGATTTTTTTTTTGCAAATAGTCTTTACTTCATCTCTTAGAAAATCTTGGCTTTTGCTTTTATCAGCAGTGAGTATATAATTAATTAGGAAATACTTCTTAATTCTGTCTTGAGCACAGCCAGTGGTCTCTCTTAAATAATTTTTCTATTTTGACAATATTATAATAGCTATGTTGTAGTATTTATTTATGTAGAGGTATTTTTATTATTATAACTGATATTTTTGTTGTAAGTGTGGAATTGTCATTTTCAGCAATACCTGCTGCTGGTTTTTTAAGAAGGCAAGAGTAAACTCTAAATGTCACTTACTTGCTTCCACCATTTGGTGCACTAAATGTTGGGATTGATGTTAGAAAAGTAGTTTTAGATGTGTATTCTTCAAAACGGGGAAAACATGGTGTAACAAATGAGTGGTTTATGTCACTTGAAGAATAAGCAGCAAAGGTGTCAGCAGGTTTCATAGAGATTTGCAAAAGCACAACAAAGTTCAGCAGCAAGATTCACTCTATCACTGATTACATGGATGAAGCACAAAAGGAAAATCAGATTAGAATCAAGGTAGAATAATTGTAACAAAGTCTGGGAATGCAAAGGGGCAAGTGTATAAAGACCTAGGGGAGACCCTTCTGTAGAGTCAAGAGTTTCAGAGAGGACCCACTTGCTTTCTAAATTCCTGATGGAGCCTAGGTACGAGTGAATCCAAACTTAGCCTTAGACTAAGGGGCCAAGTCCAGGTTTGTCTAAAGGATTTAGCAGCATTTAGTCATTGGCTGATACAACATTTACAAAGTGATTTAATAAGATTTACTATAAGCACCACAATAACTTCATTACAGATCTGAGATGGAAATACTTGTACTCTACTTGCACTGCGTGTTTAAATCCATTCACACATACATGCATAAAGACCTGAAGAATTGTATGCAAAGATGGATGTACCTGTTAAAAATTCACCTTGAGTGAGATATTCCCATCCCATGACAACACTCAGAGGTGACAGGTTGAGCTTTGAGGATTGGGTGGTTCTAGGGGGTAGCTCAGACCCAGTCAGCAGGTTTCAGCAATGGTCCTCAGAGTATGGCAAACTGGAGAGCTGGTGGGCTCTGAGCAGTCCCACGGACAATGAGGCACTGGTGCTGTCATAGCTGCCCAAGAGAGCTCAGAGGGCCTGATGGATTAGGACTAATCTTCATAGTGTCACAAAATTATTATCTTCAGTCCTCTGTCAGTCTTCATCCTGTGGACTGAAAAATACTGGAGTTTTCCTCAAAAAGTCTAGTTATAATATTAATAATATTGTTCTGTTCAAGCTACAATTCAGGCAAATAGTATTCCGAGTCTGTCCATTAGGCAAGAACTGTTCTTTAGGCAGTAACAGTTCCTGAGAACAGCTAATGTTTCTGATAAGCTGAAGGGGACCTTAACTGCTCAGGAGCCAGTAATCAAGGCCAAGGCCTAAAGAGAATGCCTGAGGAGACTGGAGATTGTATAGCAGCCCAAAAGGAGCTGGGTTGGGGCAGGGAGTGGAAATAACTACCACACATGGTGCTTTGTGTTTGTGTTGATTTGCTGTTGAAAGACTATATTCAGTTGAGTATGAAGTAACATTAACTGAGCTGACATCCTTGTTATATGTCACAGGCTGCTACATGAGTTAGAAAAATACACTTTTGAGGTCACCTGCCTTTTATGTCAACCAGTTCATTTGGAAAATAATCACGGGATTTCTAGTGCTTACCACTTTATGAACATGGGAAAATAGAGAAAAATTTTTGAATGCACTGAATTTTTATTAAAGAATTGTATGTTTTGTTCGTTGCTAGTCCACAGGAAGACTCAAGAAGGCTCTGCAGTGGAAATGACTCCTATAGAGGCAGATTTCTCCTGGCAGAAGAAGATGACAGAACTTGAGATGGAGATCCAGGAAGCATTTCTCCGTTTCATGGCATCTATTTTGAAGGGTTACAGAACATTCCTCAAGCCAATCACACAGGCACCTTCAAATAAAGCAACTGCTGCCGATTCCCTGTTTGATCATCAAGGTGAGGGTGGGGCAAACAAGCTGCTGATAGCATTGGCAGTGTTGCAGCTTTAGAGCTGAAGAGCTGCATAATATTAAAAGGTCAAAGTTCCCTTTGGTTCTGGAGTTCTTGGCAGTATTTAAAATTGCAGTTGTCTAAAGTTAAGCTATTCAGAGTTCACTGGAACACAGATACATAAAACTGCAGGTTTGCACTAGCTCCAGTATTAGAAAAAGCTTTTTTTTAGTAGCATGATGCCCTCTCATCATGGCATATTCTGCAAGGGCATCTCTTGGGAATGAAAAAATATTTCTCAATTTGTATGATGCAAAAATGCTAAAAGTCCGGTAATGAGGAGTGAAGTAATGGTCTTGACAGAAATGGAAAAATAATAGATAATGGGGCAGAAACCAGAAATATGGCAAAGCAATAAACAGTAGTCAGCATATGTCAGCTCCCTCATCACTGTTAACTATTCAGATCTGATCATGAGTTGAATGCTACATAAAATGTCGCAGGGGTTTTGTCTGGTGGCGTTTTGGGTTTTGTTTCTTCTTTTGTTTTCTTCTTTTGCTGTTTTTTTTTTTTAAGTACTGGATAAGAGATTTTAGAAGAGATTTTTAGGTAATCATTTGGAGAGTTTTCAATTTTATCAGGCCCATCATCTTTTAGAAAAACATAATTTTTATTTTAGTATTGTTTTAGCTGTTGGATGTTTTTGTTCAAGGTCATCTTTTTCTTGCATAATGAGTCAACAGTGTAAGAAGGGATTACATGGGTGTGATTGATTGCCAAGGATGTTAAAAAAATAGCTATTAAAAATGCTGTTACTTTAATCTTCCAAATGCAAGTAGATATAAGTAGTTGTTTTTGATGAAGCAAATACTTCATGTATTAGCATCTTAAATAATTTATATTGATTATGTGATTTATGTTTATTAACACACTTGATGGTTAATTACTTAGGGAACTTTTAACTGGTATTTAGTTGCGTGTTTCCTTTTATAACCAGGATTTTTAAAAAGCAGAGACCGTGCCTATACAAAGTTCTACACACATCTCACTAAAACACAGATATTCAGCCGCTTCATTGAAGAGTGCAGTTTTGTGAGTGACAAGGATACTGGCTTGGCATTTTTTGATGACTGCATAGAAAAGGTGAAAAATATGCTACTAAATAATAGTGTTCTGTTCACTTTGTGTTACTGTCCTGTCCATTAGTTGAGAAGGTACATAACTTCTGCAAGAAGTATTCAAAAGGATTGGAATTCATGGTGGTTGTTGCAGAGTCATGTTCCTTTCTTCTTGCATGGTGATAATTTCTGTGTTGTTGGAGGAAATTTTAGTTTAAAGTCCTGTAGGATTTTGATCTATAAGATAATGTGAGAATTACCAGTAGCTGACACTTCAGCAAAATACCATCCATGTCTTCCTGGAATTTCCTCCCTCTAAAGAGGAATTGCTACCAGTGGTCATCTGCCATGACCGAAAACATTGTTGTAGTTTTTCCCACAATTTCAACTTTAAGCATGCCTACTGCTTCAGATGTCATCAGGACTGGTTTATGTGGATAAGTTCCCCTTCCATTATATGCATGTTATAGGAGAAAGATTGTGGGGTTGGTGGGGGGGGTGTGTTTGTGTGATTTTTCNCTTATTATAAATATTATTATTTTTTAAGGCATATATATATTATTCTTTCTGGACAGAGCCTTCATTTTTAATAACAAGTTCTTATAGACTGAGTCTTTGATTCAGTATTGATTCTAATCGGATTAAAATTTCTGGATGGACAAAAGTTTATTTGCCTTTCATTTTCTTTGCTAAATGTGGATCTAGAGAATACTTTGTTAATAATTTATTACTGCAGGTTGTCATATTGGAAATAGCTGCAAAAAAGGAATTTTTCTCTCAACTAAACAAAATGAAAGCACTTTTCCTTTAATATATTGATGATTTTGTATTTAGTAGATAATGTCATCAGACTGAAAGCATGCTGATTGCTGAATTCTTCACTGAAGTATTTGAAAAAGACCTAAATTGCTTCTACAGTAATATAGAAAATTGTTGTTTCTTCTTTAATATTTCAGCAAGTGACACTGCTTTAATAGAATGATTTAGGTTTTGATTTTGAGTTGAGAAAAACCTCCTTTTTTTTTTTTTTCTTTTTCCAGCTCTTTCCAGACAAAGGAACGGAAAAAGGAGAAAAGGTACTTTGCCCTTGAAAATGTTTAGGAATATCTGATCATGAAATAAAAATGGAAAGACAAGGCTGTGGATTTGATATTTGAGTAATTAGAACAAGTATAATTTATATATATCCAATCAAATACAGCGTGTATTAAATATATTTTTACATATTCNTTTAGTTTAAAGTCCTGTAGGATTTTGATCTATAAGATAATGTGAGAATTACCAGTAGCTGACACTTCAGCAAAATACCATCCATGTCTTCCTGGAATTTCCTCCCTCTAAAGAGGAATTGCTACCAGTGGTCATCTGCCATGACCGAAAACATTGTTGTAGTTTTTCCCACAATTTCAACTTTAAGCATGCCTACTGCTTCAGATGTCATCAGGACTGGTTTATGTGGATAAGTTCCCCTTCCATTATATGCATGTTATAGGAGAAAGATTGTGGGGTTGGTGGGGGGGGTGTGTTTGTGTGATTTTTCTTTTTTGGTGGGGTTTTTTTTTGGGGGTGTTTTTTTGTTGGTTTGCTTTTTGTTTGTTTTTCAATGAAGTCACTTCGGTATGGTTCTGCTCTAGATAGGTTATGGAATTTATAGCTTCGTCTTTAAAATTCCAAGTGCTCAATATTAAAGTTAGGAGCTAGAGTATTNTTTTTTTTTTTTTTCTTTTTCCAGCTCTTTCCAGACAAAGGAACGGAAAAAGGAGAAAAGGTACTTTGCCCTTGAAAATGTTTAGGAATATCTGATCATGAAATAAAAATGGAAAGACAAGGCTGTGGATTTGATATTTGAGTAATTAGAACAAGTATAATTTATATATATCCAATCAAATACAGCGTGTATTAAATATATTTTTACATATTCTAACATAATTGATGTGAAAAGGACATTTTGTTACAAAGCCAAACTCCATACTTAGTGTACAAACTCTGTTTTCAGGTTGATCTAGATTCTGTTGAAGATGCACGCTTGATTGAGCTTGATGAGTCACAAAAAAGTGAACACACAGTGTTCATAATGCCACCAGAACCACCTGCTGATGATGGACAGGACCGAGTGCCAAAATACAGGTACAAGTCAGACAGTCATATAGAGTGAAACTACAGTGCTTATGATGTTTAGCAGGGCAGATGATCCATGCTGGTGCAAGACTTGACTTAATACATTGTTTAGAAGAACTCTTTGAAAGATAGGAACTGCCCAGATTCTGGTAAGTTTATGAACCTCTAGAAGTCAGTGGTTTGGGTGTGTGTATGTGAGAACATGTGGATTATGGTATTAATTTTTCAATAACTTCTTGCCAACTTTATATTAATACTTCTCTGCATGTGTTCAGTGTCCTTCTTCCTGTTTGAGCTATTTGTGTGTATTTTGTAGCAAGTGCAGTGCTCTTTGTTCTATGTTGGGAATGATGAAGAGTGGGTTATGAGTCTCCCTGGTACTACTGGTCTGCAGACAATGAACCAAAAGAATAAAACATGCGCTCCACTTTTCAGATTTCTTGCATTCAGTCTTTCAGCCCTGTGCTGGAAGTGTGGAGTTTCAGACATTCTGGGTACGATTTGTTTCTTCCTGCCTCTCTTGGAGATCATGAGGGTTCTGTTTTTTGTTATTGTCCTTGTTAATCATAGTCTCTGCTCCCCTGACTTTCATGACATGGTTAGCAGTCTTGTTCCTATTTCCTTTGTCTTTGGAGGTTTGATGTCCAAGGCATCTTCTTGTAGTATCTTTGTGAATAAGGCTAAAAGGATCTTGCTGCCTTCTCTTTTTTTTTCTCCTGGTTCTTTATTCTGCTGTTTGTATTTTTTTTCCATGCCAGTTGTCTTTGCATGGCTTTCCTGCTATGAACAGGTATGTGAAAAGCTTTTATTTTCTGTTTTTTTAAATCATCTATATAGCTATAAAAACTTCCCGCGACTAGATTTCAAGCTCTTTGACAGGCCACAGGAGCTCAAGCTCTCCTTCAGCAGACACCCAGCTGGAAGCAGCATTTCAAATAGTCCAGCCCTCATGGCAAAGAGGACAAAACAGGTCAGATGAGTCTCAATGTAATCACTGTGATCACTGAAAGATACAAATTTTCTTGGTAAACCTGCCACTGCCTGTTTACACTATAAGTTAATGTTGTTAGAGGTTTGGTCTCTGTAACTATTCAGAATGAACACTTACAAATAAAAGAAACAGAAGAGATTAAAAATTATCATCTGAGATTATGGTTTATTGTCAAATGCATTTTTAAGATGTAGATTGTAATATAAAATAAAATTAATGCATATTGTGTGAAAAAAAGATTGATCCTGATGCTAGTTTTTGCTTGCAGAGGGTCTTAATAAGAGAATGGTGAAAAGCGATCTTCAGCTGAATGTGTGTCTATTAGTATTAAATGCTTACTCTTAAGAAGCCAGTATATGAGTTAGATTTCTAGATTCAAGATGTTATATCTTTTGTCTGCTTTTGTGTTTTGTTTCACCCTTACAGGAGATAAAAACAGCCCATAAATTAGCCAAGAAGTATTACGTAAGCCCCTCCCAGTGGGCAAAGTGTCTCTTCAGTCATAGTTACAGCCTGTGGTTTATTTGTCTGCCAGCCTATGTCAGAGTTGCACATCCCAAGGTCAAAGCACTGCAACAGGCATATGATGTTCTGATTAAAATGAGGAAAACTGATGTGGAACCACTAGATGAGGCAAGTGCAAATCAAATAAAGTTACCATGACTGTGAAATAGAAGACAAGGTGCAAATACAGTGTGTTTTGCTGACACCGCCAGGTTAAGCATACTTACAGTTAGACCTGTGTTAAAGCCACCTTAAAATCATCTCAAGTCAGCTTAACTACAGCAACTGGAAATTAATTCTCTTTTTTATCCCCAGCATAGTGTCTGCTTGGTCAAGTACTCCAATTCAGTATTGCTAGTCTTCCCACAGATGACTTCCAGAAGGAAGTTCTTGAATGTCCCTGGTTTTTTTTGCACTTTAATTAATGTTTTGCAGCCTCACTGCACTGAAGGGATGATGGGTTTATGTGCAGCGTACTAATCTTTTGGTAGTATCCACAGGCACACAGCAGCAAGTTATCCTGCTTTTCATATGGGCACCTTTCTTTATTTATCAAATAGAAGAGCTGAATGAAAAAAAAAAGTATCAGCATGCTCAACAGTGTGAACAGAGGTTCTGTGACTTGCTGTTTAATTTTTGCTCCCTCTTCTGGCTGTAGCATGTTACGGACTAACTAGTTGTTTTCACAGTTTTCCCTTTTACATGTGTAAAAGTTGGAAATCAGAAAAGAGCTTAAGATGCTTTATAATTCTTGTCCTTACTCCATTTACACATTTCTGTATCTTTTCAGGTCTGTTACAGAGTAGTAATGCAGCTCTGTGGACTGTGGGGTCAGCCTGTTCAGGCTGTGAGAGTCCTTTTTGAAATGAAAAATGCTGGAATACAGCCGAATGCCATCACCTATGGTTATTACAATAAGGTAAGGGTCCAGTGTCTTTTGCAGTTGTCACTCCCAATGTCTGGTAGCATGTTTTTGTTTCTTGCAGCTCTTCTCTTGGGTTTGCTGGTTCTGTTGGTCAAGCAATCCATTTGGACATGCTTACAGAATGACTGAATCTACACTATATGCTTTTACACTGTTAAATTCACGTTCCTGTGCTGTTTGGCTAACCAGAAATTCTATTGAAATATGGATTTACACTGTTTCCATTTGCAAATTTTGGAACCATCTAGTGCTTCCGTGTCAAATAAACCTATCCTAAGGTGTATTCTTTAATATAACAAGATCCAAGATAGATAAAGGCTGAAATTAGGCTAATTGAAGTAGCCTCCTACTCCTTCCTTGCTTCCAAGCTCCTGTAATATCCTGATGAAACTACATGGTAGACTATATAAAGGAAAAAGAAAGGAGATGCTACTATGGTCTTCTGTTGCTATCAAAATATATAGATAAGAACAAAACGTGTTTAATTAAAGAAATTTTGATCCGTTGTCTGGTTTTACTCAGCTATTGTGTACTGAGCTGTGGAATAAAAGGGAAGAGATCATAAAAATTCAAGTATTTGTTGTATTTTACATGGTTTACAGTAAATGCTTCTTTTTTTCATTAGGAGGAGAAAAAAAGTCTTCTCACCATCCTGTGCTTTTTTAATGTAACTTCCTTACTGGTTTTTTTATTGCAAAAATGTGTCTTTCTGCAGGCAGTTTTAGAGTCTTCTTGGCCTAGTGGTAACCGCAGTGGCATATTCCTGTGGACAAAGGTGCGAAATATAGTTCATGGCACAGCGCAGTTTAGGCAGTGCTTAAAGAAATCAACGCAGAGCCCACCAGTGCCTGTGATACCAGGTAATAAGTTACTTACAATTGATTTCTTTCTGGTAAGCAAGAGCATGACATGCTTTCTGAGGGATTGCAGCTAACATTGTGGCTTTTGAAAATGGAAAATCTGTCCTTAAACATATAAAAATTGATATTTGCAAACTTGATGGCTGTAGCAGGATTAGAATGTCTTTTGCATACAGAAGAATTAATTATCTTGATTTCTGTTGTGTGCTGTCAGTAGCTAGCAAAGAATTTAATATTCTTATTTTGTATGTGCAAACAGAAATATTTACTGTTGTCTGAAGAGGTTAGATTTGTTTAAAAACCTGAACAATTAAGTCCTCTCTCACTAACCAGCTCTCATTCATGTCTTTAGCTCTGCGGAGTCCCACAGGTGGAAGTGATGGGGACATGGTGAGCCATGGTAGCGTGGATAGTTCTATTGATGCTAACAGTGGGGAGCACACCCTCTTCGTCAGTGACTTAGTCAGGCTTGATTCCGTTGATAATCACTCTAGCACAGGTACTAGATTCTGCTGGGTTTGCTACTAACGGTTCCCCAAAAGGCTACATTTTCTAGTCTTCTGTTGATTTCCCCTTCACAACTACTACTTTCCCTTCTTGAGGCTGTAGAGAAGTGTGGAGTTAACTTGTGTAGAAATAGAAGTACACTATTTTTGAACATTTCTCCTTTACTGCACATCATGCTTTAGTTCAGAATGTATCATAGCAGAAATACTGTTATATTAAAATAAATGTTTTGCTGTGGTCTCATGTACCCTGCTTTTTGTGTTGAGCTTCAGAAAAGGTATGAAGCCTCTGGCATATGAGGCTGTTTAATTTTTGCATGTTGTCATTTTTTCACAGAAATGGTAGTCTATGTCAGTAAAATCTTTCCATGAAAGGAAAGGAGTGATATTTGGTGAGGTGTTTAGATGGTAAAATAAACTTGAAAGTATTTTTTCTCGGTAATATCCCAGAAAGGTCTAATTAGCACTCATGGAATTAGTACGTTATGTTAGCTTATGGTATACTATCCTTTTAAAGGCCATATTCAAGTGTCTTAATAGTAGTTGCTAAACTTCGAAATAAATACAGAAATTGTCAGAACCTTGTCATACAGTTTTTAGGAGACATCGTGGGAATGGAAAGGCAGGTGATAAACTGGAGAAAAACTCCACATTAAACATAGTGTGCACTCCTTCTGACAAACTGAAGTAAAAAGAGTGGACAGGAAGTTAATAATTTAAGATGGCAAGGCAAAATGCATGGTTGTTCTTATCTGCTTTAGTAATGATCACATCCTACCTGTGCAGTCTCAACTAAACTTCTTTTCTGTGTGTACTTCAAAACTTAATATACAAAATGATTCTTGCACACTCTTCATGTTTTTAATATCTTGAGCCCTTCTGTAAAGAGAACTTTGAGTCTGATTCCTGTGCTTCATCTGATATGTCTGCCTAGATTACTGAACTTCCCTTCTCTCTGCTCTTTGTTGCTCTGCTATTTGCTCTTTGCTGTCTCTTGGGTGCCGCATTTGTCCTTGGCTCTCACGGTGTGGGGTGCAGACTTATGGTGTGAAGTCTTGGATGCACGTGTGCATTATTTCTACCCTTGAATGTTACTCCTGCAGGTAATTCACCCATTTATTGATGAGGTATTGGCACTTCTGCTCAAGGCAGGGATACTAACATTATTAAGAATCTAATAGAGACAAAATGAGCATGAAAGACTGTCAGAACTTAATTTTCTATATAAAAAGTTTTTCATATAGTAGCCAAATGTTTTAATTGATGGCTGCTCAAATTTTAAATTCTTTTTAACATAGTTGTTATTTGTTGGTAAAATAAATAGCAGTGATATGTAGATGAATTGTACCTGTCACCCAAGTTTTATGGAGCTTCCTAACACCTTTCACACTCAATAACTTACTTTGATCTTTTTTCTTACAATAATGGATGCTAATAGCTACTCTGAATTATATAAACAATCCTGTTTGACATGTTGCTGAGAAATATGTCCATAGAGTATTTTTGTCTTTTTGTACATGCAGCAGCACTTCAGATAAAAATAACAGAGGAAAGAGACACTAAGGATTTTTTTCATGTGACAGACTTCTTTGATTACTGTAAACTTTTGGTTTTTTAGTGATTTACAGCTGGCAAGTTTAACTGGTATAGCAGAGGAACAGAACATTTAAAAAAAAAGTTTGTAGTTTTACTCTTCTATTACAGTTTATACTTTGGCATACTTTGGCGTAAAGATATAGCACAGTTTATGGTACAGGTTTTTTCTAGGGCTGTATTCACTGTTAGAAGCTTGCTCAATTATGGGTGTGCTTGTCTAAATTTCGTTAATGCATTTGAGAATTTAGCTTATCCAGCAGTTAAATATTTCATGCTAATGTGATAGGAAAGGAATGAGATCAGATACAGTGCATTAAAAATAGTCACCATAGTGTTTCTGGGGGAATATCTCATATTTAATATAGTTAGAAGAGTAAATTTGGATTGGAATAGCCTAGTTATCTCTAGTGTTACCATCCCTGAGATCTTTCCACAAATTCATTATTTTGGAGATCTTACTATGAACTTTTCTGGAGAGACAACATGTGAAACAAATAAATTTCAGAGCCTTTGTTTTCTTATTGATAAAAAAATTTAGGAAGGAAAAACTAACTTGAAGCATGTGTTTGTATTTCTTCTAACAGGCGGTCAGTCAGACCAGGGTTGCAGATACAAGGATGAACTTTTGAGAGAGCATGAGGATAGTCTTCCTGCAACTGAAACACAAGTAGAGAAAGATATTTCTTCTAACATTGAAGGCTTAATAGAAGGTTAAGTATGCGTGTTTATGTTGGTGAAGACTTTTGGTAATAAATGTGTTTCATGCGTGAGATTACCAGAGACACCCAATGCGTTGAATTAATAGTGCTCCAAGGCTCAGAATACAACAGATTTCATATAGTTATTTTACTTCTGTGCCCTAAATTGTAGCAGTGGAATGTGTATAGGTAGAAATAGCATTTTATTAGATTAACTTAATGTAGATGGAAAAATTGGACAAATGTTGGGAACGCAGTTTACATTCCATTCCTCTCATTTATCTATTTGAAATCTTGACAATTTTTTTTAGCTATACCTGTTGACCTAGTAAAAGGCGCTACTTTTTCTTACAAAATCTTCCCAGCTATAGACGGCCTTATGGTCCTCTCCTGTCTTTTGTTTAAATTTTGCCCTTAGTTTTTCTGTATTTTTTTGTTTTCATTACCAAATTTATTTCATATATGTGAGTTAGGGCTTTTAAAGCTCTCATTAAACAAATAGCCCTGCATGAAAATCTGTTCTGTTCTGTTTTGGTTAGTTGAAAAAATATCATGGGGAGAAATTGACAAATGCTGTAACCCTGTGAACAGCTAAGCACTCTCTACATAATGTTGGCAGCTGTAACCTTTCTGGGTATTGCTTCCAGGAGATGCTGAGTACCTAGTAGGACTGATCCTTTAGTTTGTTATTACATAAGTCATCAGTTGGAGTTTATATTTTACATACCAGTGCAAATAATTACTAAGTTAAACCTTAACTTTATATCTATATATGTATGTATGTATGTAAGTATGTGTGTATGTGTCTAATGTTCACATTTTCTTTCTTGCAGAGTATTCTACAGAAAAATCCTATGAAAAGCAGCAGCTGAATATAGAAACTCCAAGCCCAGCTGATCCACCTGCTTGGGGTAACAGTATTGTGAAAGTTCCATCAGGCATTTTTGATAGCAGTGGAAGGAAGAGCAGTGGTGGTGAGTCACTGGGTGAAACAGAGCTTGCTAGAGTCCTGATCTTGTTGTGCTGTAGTGTTTTGCAGTCTGTTTCGTGTTATGAAAAGAAACAAAACTTCTGTTCAAGGTGCAGATGTCTTGCACAATATATGCATTCCACCATTATCCTGTGAAGGTGTCATAGAAGGAATCTCTGGATTCTAAGGTTGAAAATCAAGATTTTTCCTTCACTACACTGAGTGTTTTACTAATATACTAGGAAATAAAGACAAATAGTGTCTCCACTTTTGACTTTGTCATCTAAACCTTGCTGATCTCGGACAAGTCTCTATTTCTGCAGCTTATATTGTCAATCTATAATGCAGGAACAATGTACATAGTCTTTGTGCTGCATACAATTTACTTATCTCAAGATTTGTGATGGGGAAGATTTGTGAATATTATAAAAGCCAAATCTTGGGGATCTTTTTTCTGCATTTATGTCTAGACAAGGTAGTGCAGCTTCAGTGTGGCTTGATAGCACAGAATGGAGTCCTAGGTAAGAAGTTGCCTGGAACATTTTGGCTGGCAGTTAAGAGAACTGATGGATAGCCAAGAAGCAGCATTGCTGTGAGACTCAAACATCCTCCAGCAGGTGGATATGGTACAACAGGTCTTCTTTTGAGGTCCTAATATAGTAAAATTTCCATACTTAAGAGAGGTTTTAACCTAGCTAACACAGCTATCTAGATAGTAAATATTCACAATTACCCTGAGTAAATAGGAATTATTTTACGCTAATGTTTATAAGATTAGTTTATATCTTCCACATGCTAAACTTAATTAGCATTTTCTAAATATACAGCTGTGTCATAAATTAAATAATGCATCTCTGTTGGGCAGACACACATGATAGCTTTTTTCAGAACCAGAATGAACTATGGAGTTTGATGTTTAAAACTGTAAATGTAGCTCTTGGGGGGGAAAAAAAGCAAAACCAACCAGAGACACTTTTACTTAAAATTGTAGTTTCCTTTAATTCACGGATACAGTACTTCCTCTCTGGGTGTTGGCACAGGGAAAGGAGATAGAAGCCCATAAACAGCTTTGACTCCAAAGAGTAGGGGGCTTTTGATCTGCAGGATGTCTTCACAGTGAAATAATGTGTTCATACTAGTGTAACTTCTTAATGGGTGTCTTTGGACTGTGGTACTCCCAGTCTCCTCTATGTAAGGAGATTAAGGAGGGTTCACATGGTTTCAGGAAACAAACATTTTTGGCTACAGATACCATATTATTAATACATTTTCTCTTTTAGAAACTGTTTCTAGCCCACTGTTCATAACTCAGGATTCAGTCGAAGATGCAGTCTTTGGTAATGTTTCTCCTAAGAAAACAAATGAAAAAAGACAGAAGAGGCAAAAGCTGTTTTCAGAGAGAAGCTGCAGTTTCAGCAGTGAAAGCAGAGCTGGAATGCTGCTGAAAAAAGGCAGCTTGGACTTGCATTCTAAAGAAATAGCAATAATGATGGGAGCAGATGCCAAGATCCTAACAGCAGCTTTATCTGGAGTCAAAACTTCACCCTCTCATATGAATAAATCCCACAGCTTTGAAAATATCGCTGACCAGCAGGTTTCTGACATAAGTGGCTCTTGGAGTGGTGTGACTGAGAGTGATTGGGACCTAGAACATAGGTCTTCACCAGTGCTGGAAGAACCTGGGGAAGGGCAGGATTATCTTGAGAATGGAAGAGATAGAAACCTGACCGCAGTGGAAGACATGAATCTTGAACAGTCAGCTGAGTCTAAAAACCATAAACCAGAAATCAAAGATGCAACTGCTAAAAGAAATAGCTTCTACGGAGTGGTTAAGCCGATCGAAAGGGAGGATGTTGAAGTAGGCTTGGATCCTCTGTCTTTGCTAGCTACTGACAGCACACAACCAGGTTATCCAGAACCTGGGGAAAAGCTGATGTCACCGGTTGCAGCACGTAATTTGGCAGATGAAATAGAGAGCTATATGAATTTGAAGAACCCATTGGGTAGTAAGTTTCCCAGCATGGAACTACACAAGCCGGATAAGGAAACAGAAGCTTCTGGTACACTTAGTCACTCCCAAGAAAGGAGGTCAAGCCTGCCTTTGGATCCCATCCTGCCATTCTCCAAGTGTTATGAAAATCAAAGAAGTTCTTCTGTCTCCAGATCCAAAACATTCACTGGACGATCAAAGCAACAAACTTATCCACAAGTTCAAAAGGAGCGGTCTTTGTCTCTGACAGGACTGGGCCGTTCTTCTCCACATGGCTCGTTGGGAACTGTTGTAACAACTTTATCCAATCTGAAGTTAGACAATATACTGTCTGGACCAAAAATGGATGTTTTGAAATCAGGCATGAAGCAGGCTGCCAATGTGGCCAGTAAGATGTGGGAAGTTGTAACATCAGCGTATAGTTACTCAGATGATGAGGTAAGTATTTTTCAATATTAAAAATCTGGAGACCCAAAGTTAGAGGGCTGACTTCTATGTCCAGGAGATTGCTTCTCTAGGTGGTGTTTTCTATTAAGTATTGACTTTCATTAGCTAATAAAAATTACACTTTATCTATAGTGTTTTTCCTTGCCATTAGAAAAACCCACTTCTCAGACAAAAGCAAATTAGATGGTCTCAGTGCAGTAAGTTTTGGTGTTTTGTTCTCAACATTTCTCCCATTTATTTATATTTTTATTTATAAGTAAAGAAACTCAGCCAAGAAACCCTGGTAAGTACAAATTTATGTACTTACTTAAATGATGCCATACTGCCCTGTTTTACTTCAGAAAACTAGGTTGTGAAAATAAATTACAAACCCAGGAAGTCAGGTGGGTGAGGGTCAAAGTTGAAAGTAATAAGGTACAGCCTGAGATCTAGTAAATTTACTTACCGGGAATTTGGAAACTAAATGTTATTGTTCTTCAGTGATTAACAGAATGTTTTTCAGAGTAAAACATTTCACACAATAATGACAAGAATGAAAGAAGATATAGAGGGATGAATATTGTAACTTCCTGTGTTCTTGTTACGTCTTGTTATTGTGCCTTCAAACACAGTTTCCTCAGTTAGAAAGGCCTCTCCTTGATCCAGTTAATCCCTCAATCTGGTGTTTGGTTTTAGGGATCTTTTTTGTCTCCTCTTCAGGCTATTAAAATAGCTTGTTGCCTTTTGCAAATTCTCCTTTCTTTGCCCAGCCTTCTTAAAAGGTAGAGAAGGGAAAGAGAGCTTTGACTTTATTTCTATGTGAAACAAATTTAACTGACACTACTAATGGGTTCTCTTAATACTAAACAAATAAATAAAAATAAATTCTTATTTTTTAACCAGATGTTGCCTGTGACAATGAAATCTTGCTGCCTTGCTTTCTTTCCTGAGATTTTTTCCTATGAGCTGTGTTTTCTTCTGTGCCTTTCTATTAGAATGGTTGCATAGAATTTTGTTTAGTGGCAAATAATTCCAAGGATGTGACTTATTTCACTTTTCTTCAAGCATCCTTTCATTCTCTCCTATTTTATTTATTTAACTTACCTTTTTTTAATATCCTAATTATTGTACCTTGTTGCATTTTCTGTTTTGGTGGCTGTGTTACTGCTGCATCGTTTCAGCTGGTATGTTTCCTTCATGTCTTCATTTCTGAAAATAAGACTTTAACTTGAACCTTTTTCTGATAGTTACTTCATTTTGTATAATGTCCAACAAATCACTGTTCTGCGTCACTTTTCCTGTTTCTCCTCTAATGAAGAAATTTATATCCCTGTTGTTTTGTCACTCAGTTTGTCAGTTTTTCAATATCCTCCTGCTTTGTTCAGTATCTGCACTTTTTGAGGCTACGTAGATTTATCTTACATCTGATATTTTTTTACATCAGGATTTATCTTAATCTACTAGTTTAATTATTTATTCTTTAGGATAAAGATGGAAGTCAAATAATGGATTTGGAAGTACTCAAAAATGCTACTTTTCCTTCTTGCATTAAAGGAAGAAAGCCATCAACCAGACTATAACTTCCCTGTGGGCTTTGAAGATAATATTTTAGGAGATTATCTGTCATCAAGAACTGGAGTCCCAGGCCTACTTAGAAATGAGCTTACACAAAGCACTACTAGTCTTGGCAGTAGCAGCAGCGGTGGAGATGTCGGAAGACAGCATTACAGTACAGGTGAGATGATTTGGTTTTGTTTTCCCCTGATAACTTGATTATAATAGAACAAACAGGAAAAACTGTTGTATGTGAAATCGCTCGAAACAGTGGAAGCTATGATAATGTGAAATTATTTCAAGCCCTTAAGAGAATTGCAAGCAAATTTTTACTTCCATTCTGTACTCTTCTCGTGCTGTAGCAAGTAGCTAATGCTTCTCTCTTCGTTGAATGTAAAAAAGCTGATACAATATGCAGGAGTTTAACGATAAAAATACTTCCTGTGTATGTGATAGGAAGATTGCTAACTAGTTATAGCAAGAAACACCTGCTCATTCGTGTCAAGTCATAAGACCATTGAAAGTATTAATAGTGAAATACTAATACAGAAAAGCTGAGTAGTTTGAGAACTGCAAATACTTGGATAACTAACAGAGACGGATCATTTGAGGGAGTAAAGAAGGAAACCAACCAAAACCAAACCAACAGAACAACCCCATAGTTCCATGTGCACCAAAAGCATAGAGCAATACACACCAGAAATTATTCATCTTTACAGTGGAATAGGAGGTGTTGTATACATACTTGATTTGAACTTATGTAGGTAAATAGTTGATGACTGTGAGCCTGTTGCAAACAATCCTTCCCTCCTCCTTGCCAGATGTAAAACTGGATTAAATAAATCTAGTAATTTTCAGTTCAGATTCAATTCTGTTAGATTTGATTCTTATTTTGAGAAAAAAAAGATGTGTTTCTGAACAGCTGTGGGATTGGTTTAGGCCTCTTTGCAATACAATACTTCAGCGATGCAAATACTGTAAAGTTGTCTGCATCAAGAGAGGAAGAACTATCTTGCATACTGGACATAAGGTGGCCCTGTATCACAAAATCTTGACAAGATATCTTCTAGTTCGAGTTAGTTAGGAGGATTATAAAAGCTAACTATGAAGAGTGGCAGCCAACAGGGTGTGTAAAATTTGTTCACAAACATAATCTTGAGCTGAAAAAAGAGGGGCCTTCTTTATGATGAGGGGATACTGGTGGTGATGTTTTTAATAGAAAAATTTGGGCTTGTAAAAAAAAAAATTTATAATTTTGCCTTCTAGGAGTGATTCCAGTCACTTTCTTCTGGTGAATGTATTCCAACTCCTTTTCCCCTTTTCCTGGACAATGCTCATAACTGTAAAAGCTAGCATTACCAAAGAAAGCATATTTGGTTTAGTGCAGTGTTAATCAGGGAAAATCTAAGTGTAGTAATGGCGTTTTTGGTATCATATGCCTCACCTGGTGCTAGCCTTACATTTGCTATTTACATATGGATGTAGAATTCAAGAAATCATGACTAACTTTTTTGAGCTGGTCAATATACATTGAGCAATCTTACTGCTCTTTACCAGTCTATTTTTTGGTTTTGTTTTTCTTTTAGTCATCTGTAATTTATTTTGTTAGAAAAGTAACCTTGAAGTGTTAATCACAAACATTATATTTATCTATATTGTAATTGTCGGTGAATTACAGATACTTGTATCTTTGGAGATCTTTTGGTACAATTTTCTTTCCTTGGTTGAACAGCAGTTATTTTCTTTGGGATTGGATTAATTATTCTTTACTCAAATATAAAACTCAAATTACTCTTTTTGTACAGGTGAAGTTTCATTCCCAAAAAGTATGAAAGTTTTAGATTCTGAGAAATCAGAGCACAGCTCATCACATAATACTAGTTTATCCAGCATTTTCCAGAACTATGCGATGGAGGTAAGATTAATAAACTCATAGATGAAAGCTATAATTAGTCAATAGTACTGTATTAATTAATTACTTGTTTTGTTGCATTGTGGTTGGTTTTTTCAAAACAATTTTTCCGTGTTTCTGCTGCACAGGTGCTTAATACTTGTAGCTTGGAGTGCGACAGCAGCTTTAAAAGAGAAGAATGTCTTAAATACGTTCATGGATCCATCACATATAGAGAAAAATACGTTGAGGGAAGGGTCAACACTTGAAGTGAAAGAGAAGTTAGAGATGAAACAGGGTCTTTTGTGGGGTTTTAGATTTTATTTTCCCTATGAAAATTAGTTGTTACTAAATAGTTGTGATGTGTTGACCACAGCCAGCACCAAAGCCCTCACACAGGTGTTTGCTTAATCCCCTTGAAATGGGTGACAGAATTGAAAGGGCAAAAGGAAAAAGCTTGAGGGGTTGAGATAAAGACAATTTAATACATGAATTTTGGGGAAAAAATTAAAAAGAGGGAGACACAGCCAAAAGAACACAGTAATGCACCCTGACACCTCAAGGAAGAGCGACCTTGGAAAAGCACACAGAGTTTTATCTCTGAACTTGATGTTACACAGTGCCATTTGGTCAGCTGAGGTCAGCTTCCTGGCTGTGTCATCTCACAGCCTCCTGGCTGAGTTGTGCACATAATGAAAAAGTCCATGATGATGTATAAAGCCGTGTGCAGCAGTAACTAAAACATTGGAGTGTTATCAGTTAACATGGAGCTGATTACCTGGTCTGAAACACAGGACTATAAAGAATACTAACAAGAAAATTAACTGTATCCCAGCCAAACCAAATTAAATAATGTTTTAGTATGGTTCTCTGTTTCAGTTATTACCTGTAGATGCTTTCAGATTTCAGATACGTAGACAGTGGTCACTGTATTTGCCTTGGTTGCTTTTCTTTCAGCTGCAGTGTTATTTTTCTAGATCCTATGTAATTTTCATTTATGTTTTGTGTTCTGGACATCTAGGCTTGTTGAGCTTCTGCACTGCAGAAGGGTGTATATATATAAAAGGGCATAGCATAGTAAAAAATGTCATTGTAATGAGTATCTTATATTAGCTCTAAAATTTATTAGAAGCTGTGTTTGATGCTGTTTTTTCTATGATTTTTCATCCATGTGACTGAAAAAAATGAAGAGGAACAAGGTGTATAGTCCATTCTTCAGTTAGTACAGGATTAATTTTACCATCTTTTCTCCAGTTCTCTATCTAGTTTAGTGGTGAGACTTCTGTTAGGGAAAGACACAACGTTTTCCAGTTGTATTGGGTTAGTATGGCAAGGATTTGGTAGCAGAGGAGCTGCCTGAACTTTCCCCCGTGTCTGATGGAGCAAATGACAAGCCTTTTGTCATATTTTTCTTCCCCTATTCACTTGAACAGGGAGATTGCTAGAGTGGCTTTAGTGAGCACCTGACATCCAGCAAGGGTCAACACACTACACTACTATAAAGGTTTCTTTTCTGTTTGATTGGTTTTGTGGGATTTGTTTCCTCTTTTGGATAAGTAGACATGCATTTACTTATACTTACTTATTATATGCAATTCAAAATAATTTGTATATAATTTGTATATGCTTCATAGAAGCAAACAACTGCAAATGTTAAATTAGTAGCCTTTTAGGGTAATGCTTTTTCCATGTCAGAACTAAATTACTAATGTCTTAATTTCATAGGTAAAAGTTAATGTGGATGAGATAGAAGTGCTGAACTCATTTCTCCTCACTCCCCTTCTGATACCTGTTAAACTTCTATGGGTACTACACCTATAAAAAACAATTGTAGAAGAACCCTGATAATATTAATTCTTTGCTATTCTAGGTCTTGATGTCAAGCTGCTCTCAATGCAGAGCTTGTGATGCTTTGGTTTATGATGAAGAAATAATGGCTGGGTGGACAGCAGACGACTCGAACTTAAACACTACCTGCCCTTTCTGTAAAAGTACCTTCCTACCTTTGCTTAATGTTGAGTTTAAAGACCTTCGTGGCTCTGCAAGGTCAGTGCATTTTATAGACACTTCATTCCTGCCTTTGTACCTGTGCATGGTTATAATTATCACAAGAGGATCTTTGATATCTTTCCCCACCTAGATGTATGCTAGAATGTTACTGTCTATTCAGTGGTCCTGATTGTACTGAAGGAAATCATAAGTTGTGTAAACTATTGAATTGCATTGTAAAACAGCCAAAATCCAATGAACTGGTTGCCTGTTTATCACTTTCTTGTTTCATATTTTCTTTGTAAGCATAATTGTACAGAAGGTGTCAGTTTTCATTTTGTTTCAATGTTAAAACAAAGCCTATGGACTTTAAACTTTATAAAAGCATATGAAGAGGTTTTAAAATCTCTGAGCAAAGAATTCTTCCCAGACCAAGTTCGCTAGCAGCTTTTAGTTCCAGATGTTCCACCTTATTGTTTCTCCACTTTAAGCTTCTCTGCTTACTGTTTTTAACCTCTTTTAGTTTCACTGTGAAAAATGAAACTTAAAATTAAGTTCCAGTTCTCACTGTGGTGTTTATTGCTGTGAAACAGAGGTTCCACTAGTGTTCTCTAGTGCAGAAATTGAACATCTGTATTAACTGTAGAGTGTGTACTTCAGAGGCTCAGCAAAGCAAGACACATTCGTGTTGTCATGTGCTTACAATGGTGTATGATTGTGTAGTCTGTAATGTCACATTACAATAGCAACCATTTTCAGTGATGTGTCACCTATTACTACAGTGTTGCTGATTTGAAACCATGACAAACTAAGGTCACTTGTAATTATTTATGTCCAGTGTAGGGTGTCTTCTTTTGCCGATCAAATCTCTCTATGTGTTAATTTACTCTGCCTGTATAAGTTACAGAGGTAAGAGTAGGATGAAATGTATGTCCTGTTGTCGAGCTTTTTAATGTTGTGTTTCTTTTTTTTGCTATTTTTGAAAAGTAAATGTAGAAGATAATAACTTTATGATTTTATGCTTATATCTTTACCTTTGTATTTTTCTCCCTCCCATTCATGTTGTATCTAGCTTTTTCCTGAAGCAGAGTACCTCAGGAGATAGTTTACAGAGTGGCAGCCTTCCATTAACCACAGATCCTCTGGAGCAGAAACTGTTGACCAGTCCAGCCGTTGCTGACTTGATCAGTTTTTCAGATCACCTGCAGTCCAGCCACACCATAGCTGAAGAAACCAGCTCTGCAGCTGAGCAGGGGTAGGTAAAACAGGATTGTTGATTCTGTCAGAAATGCATCAGTACTTCCATACTTATAGGGGTAAGGCTGGTTTTTATACCAAATGTGTATAAAGTACAGTTGTAATTTGAGGATCATCTCTTCCCTTTCTCACTTTTTGCATGTTTTAAGCATGCTTTTATCAGTTTGAAGTAAACTCATTCCACCAAGTGAGTAGGTTCTAGAGATGCAGCTATAGAAATGAAACTTCATATCCATCTGCTATTGGTCGGTAGGTAAAACCTCTACTCAGTGTGGTTAAAACCCAATCACCATTTAAACTCACACAGAAATTCAAGCATTGCTTCTCCTTTCCTTGTATGTATGATTAATAAAAAGGACACTATATTATGGGAAAAAATAAGTCCATTTCCTGAAACATTTTGCTTGAGAGAAAGTTCTGGGACTACTCAAGACTTGTGCAGGGTTTATGTTCTGTTACAAACAAAACCTGTGTAAAACTGAAACTCTGAAAGACAATATCACTTTTGAAACAGGTTGAGGAAAAAAAGCATTAAGGAGAAGATGTAATGTTGGACGAGGGAAGAACTGAAATAATTCTGCTATGAATTGTGACCTTTTCGCTGGGATTGGTTACATTTTGTTGTAATTGTTTGGGGGTTTTTTAATCATCATTCAGTTTGAAATTCTGGAGTATAAGTGCCCGAGAGTAATGACCTAATGCCTGTGTCAGACAACTAAAACTTAAATCAGTGCAATAGTAGTTAGTCTTAATACACTAAAAATTAAAGGTGGTATTGCTTATGTTAACATCTTAATTTTGATGACAATGTATTTTTAACTAAAGTAAAATTTAGAACTGAAAGTTACCTGTAAATAATCACTTCTCTCTCTGCAGATTGTATTGAGGCAGAAAATTTCTGTTTCACTTTGTTTGTTCTTCTGTTGTGTAGTTGAAGCTTTAGTAGTTTTACACATTATAGTAGTTTATATAGTTATATCCATTATTGTAGTTTTATCCATTATAATTATAAGGAGCGCAGAACGAATATTCCCAGATCTGCAAATGTCTTGATTGTGTGTATTAAATCTGACAAGCCTGAGTTTACTTAAATTAGCTTGCTGGATGAGTTTGACATAACTTTTTTATTATTACGTAGCCATGCAATTTTTAAATTGCTTTTTGCTATAGTGTTATTCTGTTTATGACGCTTAAAACATACAGGGAAGAGGGAATAAAGATGGGCGTGGTCAAAAGAAGATAATAGATTGGCAAAACTCTGGATTGCTGGTTTTTTAAGCAAGAGTACACTGTAAAAGAGCAGTGGTTTCTGTACAGAACTGCAGTGCTTTCAGATTAATATCATAAGTTATACCTAGCTGCTGTTCTGAAGGGACATTTATACTGGTCTGAGAGGCATTTTGTTCTGTGTTCCCTAAACAATGGAGGTAACTGGGAAAATACAGTTTCTTACTAATAGAGAAAATTGGTTTGGGATCTTCACTTGGCAGCCTTTCTCTGCTTCCTTCCTGTTGCCATAGAAATGCTGAAATGTTAGCATATTTTCTTCTAAAATTCACACAGTGATTTGGCAGAAGAACAGACTACAGATCCCACAGCCATGAAGACACATGCCAATAATCCACCAAAAAGGGGAGTGTCCTTGACTCGGAGCCACAGTGTGGGAGGTCCACTGCAAAACATTGATCTCTCCCAGAGACCATCTCATGGCTTTTCAACAGTTAGTCTTCCAAATAGTTTGCAGGAAGCTGTGGTAAGTCTAGAAGCTGCATATTCAGTTGAGAGAAAAATACTGAAGACGATGAACTTAATAATATTCTACTACTAGCATTCTTGTCCATTTGGGGAATGGGAGTCACCAAGCATATTTTCACCTTCTTACAGCTAAAAAAATCTTAATTCATTTAATCTAAAATTACTTTTCTATTAATTGTCAAATGAACAGTTCTACTTGGTTTGAAATGTTCTCTCTAACAGAATGAAGCTAGTCTTTGTCTTTCTGAAACTGGAAGTTCAATAGTAAAGCAGCTGACTAAACACAACAGTGCAACACATTGCAAGAATGAAAGTTTATTCTGTTTCTATGCATTTACTTACACTCCTTTCATATATTCTGTTAGGGACAAGCTAAGAGGCAGTATTGAGACTCTTACCTTTCTTGTGAAAAAAATGGTTTCTCCTCTCTCTTGGTACTTGTTATTTTCCAGAGGCTGCCTTAATGTGTGAAGTCATGATTCAGTTCCACAGCTGATATAATTACTGACATTTCTCTTCAATTTCCATTGCTGCGGGCTTGCAGCTTGGTACTGGCTACCAGCTTAGATAGCTTGAAACGGCACAATCAGGAACAAGTTATAACAAATTAGCATTTTCTTCTTGTTCACATAATAGAGAAAGCCCAGGTGATTAATCTTTAAAATTGAGAAATCTCCAGCAGTTCAAAACTGCTAATACTGTTAAAGTTATTGTGTAGCTTCAGAGGCCTCTTCCTAGTGTCAAAAGAAACTCTGCAATGAAGGTTTCCAGGGCAAGTAATCCTGAAAAGTATTTCTGGAAGAAATACCTTCTTTGATTTAGTGAAAAACCAAACAAAACCCCCCCCACAACAACAAACAAACAAATAACACCCCAAAACAAATAAAGAAAACCAAAACCTTTTTTTTTTTGTGCGTGTTTTGTTTTGTAGGATCCTTTAATAAAACAACCTAACCCTGCCCCTGTATCAGTACCATATTTGAGCCCTTTGGTACTGCATAAGGAGCTTGAATCACTGTTGGAGAATGAAGGAGAGCAGGTGATTCATACATCCAAATTCATCAATCAACACCCAATAATCTTCTGGAACCTAGTCTGGTATTTCCAACGGTTGGATCTGCCCAGCAACTTACCTGGACTCATTCTAACATCTGAACACTGCAATGAGGGAGTGCAGGTAAATGGCTTCCTTGCATTAGATTGGCAGGTATGACAGTGAGTTAAGCTGGAGAACTTGGTTCAAAACAACTGGGTGAGTAAATCCTGAATAGCTGAATAGAAGTTCTGGAGTTTTTATAATACAAGAAGATAGATTTGTTTCCCACATGGGTTCTTGAAGGGAGATGTGTAAAAACAGTATTCAAATTCTAGCCAAGATGGTCTCTTTTAAAAAGCCAAAGAGTAAGACTCATTGAAGAATAGGAAACAAGGTGTGTCTGTGAAGAACTCAAAAATTGTGTTATATTGCATACACATAGAGTGAGTTACACACTTGAGTTTATAATTGTTAAATTTACTGGACAGTATTTTTTGTTCTCTTCCAAGAATAGGTTTTGCTATTCAGACTCCACTGAGTTTCATTACTACATGACTAGAACTCAAGAATGTAGAACAGATCTGTCTTTTGCGTATTTTGCCTTTCTAATTTAAAGGAGTAGATTGAAACTGATATAATTTCTATGTGTAGGTACAAATTGAAATTAAATATGTATTTGTACTTGATGCATGCCAAAAAAAGTAGTCTTTTCCTGTCTACTTGTACACACTTCAGCCTCAAAATTCTTTCCCTCAATTTTCAAAAAAACACCCACCTAGAACTGAGAAAAGTTTTCCAGGAAATGTAGTTGAAGACAATACTAGTGAAATCTAAAGTATCCTGGAAAACCACGTTACATTAACAGGGAAACTATGGCAAGACCAAACATAATATAATGTAATTATTATTTAAATAGACACACTAAGTGGTAAGCTTTTCTTGCCTGGTAATTCTTACTGTATTAGTGATTCCAGAGGCACTTAATTTTATAAAAGAGTTACGTAAGTGTTGTTTTGACTACCATATCTTTTTAATAGAAAATAAATAGTTCACATTTGTGTATGTATGAAGATTCTTTCTGCTTTTGGGGAAGGCCAACATGTAGACATGCATACCAAAGTGCTCATCAGGTCAGAAAGTACTGCAATATGTTATAATTAGTAGTACAGATCAAGTACAGTGTCTGATGCACAAAGATACTTCCAGATATACACTCATAAATACTTTCTTCAGATGCCTGTAGAAAACTAAATGGCCTTTATACATTAGGACAAACTAAAAAAAAGGTAATTAAATGTTGCAGTACTTGTGACTGCTCTGGTTGAGTGCAGTGTACTGTAGAAGATAACATCTGCTCCTGTTTTTTAGATTCAAGTTTAATAAAGTTAACCTTCTTTGTTTGCAAAAACAGTAAAAGAGTAGGATTTTTAAATAATGTAACACTGTACTGGTGTTTTTAAAATGCATTCCCTTTCCTCATGTGTTTTAGCTTCCTTTGACATCTCTTGCTCAAGATAGCAAGCTAGTATGCATCCATCTTCTATGGGACAATATCAACCTCCACCAAGAGCCAGGGGATCCCCTATATATATCCTGGAGAAATCTCAGTGAGTAAAGCAAATGCTACAGAAAACAGCAAGAAGAGACTATTGAAATAAACTGTTGGTTTATAGTTCCTGAAGTGTACACAGCCCATCAATTTGCAGTAATTTTTTAGTATGTGAGGCATCTGCAAACCCTTAGGTACTTCGCATAATCTGTATCAAATTAGTTGTGAAAATAAGTTTGATCTGCTCATTGTATGTCATACACTTACAGGATGGGAGGAATTGCTGATTGCTGTAGACATGGTGCTAAATAAGCCTCACTTGATTTGAATGTTTCACTGCATTATCTGGTAACAGCTATGCAGGTGTGTACAAGAAGGCTGCCTTACAAAGAAGTATCTTTTACTTCTGTAAATGGATGAAACATCACCAGTCCGTACATTTGGCACCCCTCTTGACTGTCAAAAAGTAAGAACAAAGGAAGCCTTGTCTAGCATAAAAACAGGCAGATTGATTATAAGAACTTAAGGATTTCCTTACTTCTGATCATCAAAAAACTTAGTTGACCTAAACTTCTAAATCCATGTTTTAACTTTTAAAAACTATGCTAAAAACTATGCTAAAAACTATGCTAAAAACTATGTCATGTGCTGGTTTTGGTTCTAAGGAATTAAAAGGGGTTTGTTGATAAATGTCCTGAAAATAAAGAGACTGATCAGAAAATTACAGTCAAGAGCAACAGAAAAACATGTGCTATTTCCCTCAGATACTACAAGCATATTGATGTAACCATAAGAGATGAAAAGCATCCCCAAATCAATTTTCCATGACTGAAGATGCATAAATATATATATATATTTGTGTAAACAAAGACGCAAAGGGCCTGTTTTAGATGTGGAATAGGCAGGCCATATAGCATTGTCAGAAAATATTCTGAAAATACAAATTACATTTGTAAAGCATCATATATGTCAGTTTTATGAAAACATCATGTTGATGTGGTGAAGATTACTAGGCTTGATCTGCAATTCATTTACACACCATGTACTCACTGCCTAATCTGTAAACTTGTTTCTTTGCCAGTACATGGATTTACTATTCCCTCATGAGTCACTGTCTTCCAGAAAATAAATAGTTCAGTGTTATTCTAAACGTGGTATTTTAAGTAACAAATCATGATGGTAAATGTCTTGGTCATTTTCTTTCCTGTTTGATTCAACTTGCATTATCTATTTCAATATGTATCCCAAAGTTACCAGTTAATCCTAGGTGGCTTTTAAGAAGGGCTTTGATAAGAAAAGTTTCTTTGCTAAGGAAAGTGACACTTCTATTTTACTTCTTTTTCTTTGTATAACAGTAATCTTCTTGCAGTGAACCTTATTTTTAAGTACAGCAATAAAACTGAGCTAACCAACCATCACAGGCAACATCTGATGCTGGGTACTCTTCAGTCTCTTGTCTTTCTCTATCATGTGGGAACTCTTGCACATGGATACTTGATGCATCCTGTAACTTCTGGGTAAAGTTACTTTTGAATGAAGACTGTAAGCAGACAGGGTCCTTCCATTATAACAGATTTCTGTAGATTGAGTAGAGGTTCTCTATGTGTATCTCACTTTTTAATAAGCAGAAGTATTTCCAAGTGAAAAAAAATCTTTAGTCTGTAATAGTCTGTATGGTTCCACTTCCCAGATTCTTCTGAAAAGAAACCCTCCACACTGGCAGAAGATCAGCAGGCAACAAACACTTTGATAGAGAACATCAAACTAAGTATTCAACACAATGATGTTGTTAAACCAATCAACCTCCTCCTGCAGAAAGTTAAGCCAGATGTGAAAAGACAGAGGTAAAGGCGTAATCTCTTCTTAGTTTTTCCCCACTAAAAATTAAATAAGATCAGACTGTATATATTTCATAGTGATAATTTCATAAGGACCTCTGGGGAAGATTCAGTTTCATGAATGGGTTCACCAAAGACCATGTATATTTTTTTATGCCCGTGTTTACGAACAAATGTATTCTATATTCAGATGCATAATTCATCCAGATCAAATGGATGTATGTGATTCTTTAATAAAAAAGGACATTTTACAATTAGTAAGAAAAATGCAGGTATAATTACATTGATTTTGATGTTGCTCCAGATTTAGCAAATTCATAAATACAAGTGTACAGCATCCTGTTGCAGTGTGTGGAATATTCTCCCTAGCTATATCTTCAGAAATTCTAGCAACCTGGAGTACTGGCTGTGAAAAGTGGATGAGCCACAGAGAGGGAGACACGGAAATAATTCTTGTATGGTACATTTTGTAACCTGCACTGCAGTTCAAGGAAGGCTTTGTTCAAAAGCACAGACTCTGAAGTAAATTACAGCAGATAAAAGATGTGTTTGAAGTCTGTCATGCTAAGTCATCTTTGTTTCTGTGTTTTGTAGTTACTAAAAAGAAACAGAAACTGGTTTGGATAGAGAAGCATCTTTATGGCTTCCACAAAGGGAAAAAATAGTATCTGATTATTTAATTATATCTATTTCTGAGATTGACCATTACATTCTGAAACAAAAAACAAAACTACGGGTGATCTGAAAGAAACTAACACCCACACATTGCTTCGTGGTCAGGCAGGAATGAATTAATAATAAATAAAAAAGCGGTGGTTGATTTAATATTACTTGTTTGTTAGGCATTTCTATAGCAGAGGAAATTTTCATAGGAAATGTAACTACTAGGATTAACAGTAGTGTGGCTTTCTGCATCAAGTAAAAGTATTCAGGCACTAGAAAACCTTAGGCTAGTAATCATGTATATTGGTCACTTTCTTCACAAGCAAGGTTAACAGAACAGTTGCAGAAACTACATAATGGAAGTCTTCAGTATTGACTTTGTAAACAGAATAGTTGATGCTTTAATTAATTAATTAATTAATTTTGAGTTAATTCATTAACTCACCTTTCAAAATATCCCCCTAGGAGTTTTTACAGGGAAATTCTTTTCCTGTCTCTGGTGTCTCTTGGAAGAGAAAACATTGACATTGGTAAGTAAAAAATACTGTGAAATGCGTAGTCCCTGTGGATATTTTACATGAAAGCTAGTGTATAAAATTTGTTTCTAAGAGTCAATTGTGTTTTAGTGAAAACTACTGCACTGTCAGTCTTTAGGTGTTGCTTTTATATAAATATAATTCAGATGGAATTATTAATTTTGACTTAGTTTGAAACCAGTAATGAGTCACTTTAAACAAAGAGTATTTGAAAATCTTGAAGTTTTAATTCTTCATGTCTGAAAGCTTGTTTCCAGTCTTGCCCATTTTCTCTTACCCACATATCAGGCCTATGTTACCTAAGATCCTGATTTCGCACCCTCTCCTGGTCTCATTCATCCTATCTTCTGTTTGGTATACACAATCAAAGTGACTTCTTATGGAACTTGATTTGGGAAATACATTGGAAACGGGCAAATGGAACTGTGAAAGAAGCAATGGGCATCCACTGTGATGTGTTGTGATGCCACACCATCTTATGGAGATGCTTTTCAGGTCCTCTGAGAAGGTGCATTTTGAAAAAAAAAAATCAGTATCTTAATTAATGGAGATAATTTTGTTACTATATAAAAATTACCAAAAGCATTTTATAGGAATAGTAGTGTGCTTAACTGTGCTTTTTCTGTTTCAGAGGTCTTTGATAGTGAATACAGACTTGCACTTAAAAAACTACCAAAGGAAGTTCTTGAAAAGATGCAGAGAATAGATGTTCCACCAAGCAGCAGGGTTGAGTGTTGCAGGAAGTGCTTTGGAGCACCTTTAATATAAAAGCAAGGAAGACACACACCAAACTTGGGAGAGACAAAAGCAGAAGTGAACAAATCTGAGAGCATGGTGATATATACACTTTTGAGTCCCAAAAGGTGTTAATTAAGCAATTTGTCAAACCAGTTTCACTGAGCGGCGACATATATTCTTCTCATTGATCTCATAGGCACATTGTAAAGTATGTCAAAATGTTCTAAAATTATGAGTTTGTTTCAGTGGTTGATCTGCTTTTCCCCCTTTTTTTAATATCTTCTTCAATTCCCTTAAAATTTTCCTGCACAATATCAAGTTGTTCAAAAAGCTGATGATGAAACAGTAGTCTATAGTTGGTGACTTTCTTAAGGGCCACCAATACTGGTGTATTTTATGAAGTACTTTTCCAGTGCTCAAATTCTTCAATGCTTCTTTAAAATGACCTTTGCCTAGAGAGGGATCCTTTTATTAGTGTGTGGTATAGTTGTATGAATGTGAATATTTGAAACCTTGTATTGGAAGCTGCAACGCAGTTGCTTTCATCAGATCACAGTACCTTAAATTTCTGCCCTTCTCCTGACTCGTGTCCCAGTCGGTATTCTGAATTACCTTTGCTGACCTTTTCAAAATGTGTGTCTACAGCTGTGAGAAAACGGAGACCTACACTCAACTGTCCTGTATTCTCTATCTGATAAACTATAAGATCCTGTAAAGGTACTGTCTGCTTTCTCCAAAGAAGGATAGGTTCTACACAAAGCAGCTCAGAAATGCATGGCTTTCTAAAAATTATGTCGGAAGTTCAAATGGTATTACAATACACACAAGAATTGTCAACAGATACTGCCTGAAAAAAAAGTATGCTTTATACCATTTGCATGTGTGCTTAAGAGGTGTCTTCCTCAAATTCTTTATCACCCTCTCCCTTGGTTTCATACTAGCCTGTGGGTTAATTATTTTGCACTGATAGTCCAGATTCAATATTTCAATTAAGATGTATTTATAAATGTGTTTTTCAAGGTGTATATTAGCAGAAATGATGTGCTTATGTGTATGATCTGAAAAGATGTATCCATCTTTGTATTGCTTCTAGTAGATAAGATACTTCCTCACCTCACATATGTAATTGACTACAGTAGTCATAGTCTTGGCAAGGAGAGCCTGGATACTGGTCAACAGTTTAAGTGCTTCTGTTACTTGAAGAATATGATAAGATTTATTCCAGGTTTTTGCTGAAAGTTAGTGGTGTGACTTTTACAATGAAATAATTTGTAGATATTTGTAGCATGCAAAAGGAGCATAGCTTAAAATATTAATTGCATCTAGGTATGAATGTATTTACTTGATACTACTTTAAAAAATTTTCATTCTTCAAAATGATGAGGGATGAAGATCTGTCTGGAACAATTTTTTACATGAAACAATCAAAGCAATTTTTTTTCATGAGGTGAAAACAAGGGAGTTGCACTATTTATGACAAAATATATTCACATCATAGGCTTGTGCCTTGTATTTTGTCTAAAAGTGCTGATCCTAAGTTAATATGGGGATATTACCTGGACAGATTCTCTCCTGATAAAACTATTGTGCTTTCTCAACAACTAAAAGCAAGAAAGCACACAATTTTTTTCTTATTTATTCTTTATTCTTTGGGTTTGTGCATAGTTGCTTGCTGATATCTGACCTACATCACAATTGAAGAACAGTCCTTGATTCTTCATCTTTTCCTCTTTTCTCCGGTTACATAATTGACATGGTTCCATCCTTCTAAATGCTTCTGAAATTAAAATTAAAGTCTATCTAAAGCATTGGTCTAAAACAAATTAATATTTCTACAAATCAAAGCCAGCAAATTTTTCTCTATGACACTATACATTATTTTTCAACAGCTACACAAAGACCATTTTTGAGTGTTAAATGGACAACCCATGTGATTATGTGATGCAACTTGCAAGGAATCAAATTTTAGTTACACTTAAATTCTCCCAGCTCATTAAATGGCAAGGAAAATCTGTGTAGTGAGTGCTGTTTTAGATATGTGATCCAAACAGTTTTAAAACATAGTAATAATATTATTATGTAGTAATTTCCCTAAACACGTCATCTTCATTTCCAAACAACTTTCTTATCTGTTGCTGAAAATATAAAATAAGGTAGTGCTGTTTGTAAAGACAGCAAAGCAGATTGTGTCACAATCTAGTGTTAATTGTTAAACCTTTCCCAGCGATATACACTAAACAAACAAAAAAACCCCAACAAAAGAAAAGCCAGAAGAGAAAAGGACCAGTGCAGAATTGAACTTGCTTTGATTTGCCCTTGCATATTGGCATTTTTATACACTACAAATTAACTGCTATTCCTGGTGTAGTCACGTGGATTTCAGAATGGTAAAAGTCCTGCATGTAGCTAATCGAAATCTTGAATCTGCATATTGGAATTAATTCTTTAATATAGAATAAAAAAGAAGACCTTATAGTTTTTAGTTTTTAATGCTTAGGTTTTCGAGTAGCTAACTAATCAGTTGGGTTTTTAATGTAATCCATAGCTCAGATGAAAAGGGATGTCCCTGAAAACAATTTGTTTTCATTTCAGATGCTTTTTGAGGGGAAAAAAAAATAAGAGTTTCACAAAATCTGGCCAGAAATAACCAGGTAAAAGTTTTGAAAGTTTTTTGCGAGTGCATTGCAAACACTTTTGTTAGGGACTGAAGGCACACTTCTGCAATTTAGTTGACAGGATGAACTTCTTGGGCTACATGGGGATGACTTAGTTATGTACAAATGCTTCTAATCTGTTTGACACCCAGCTCCTAGGAATCCAAATTTTTCTGAGTCCATAATACATTACTGATCTGAGCAAAGTGTTGTAAAGGAGGGATGAGGATAAGCTAGATTTTCGTTCTGTTTTTCTGTCAATATTAACAGAAGTAGCATTTTGCTCATTTGTGAACTCTTGCCTCCACATACTTTTTCTAGTATCCCAACAGCCAGTGTTCAGGAGATGATTCTTCTGTGTATATTTTGTAATTCCCATGTACTACCTGAAGAAAACATTTGCAGATCAGCATTCACTTCAAAACATGCAATGGGTGCACAAAATTGAGGTGTAAAGCAACCTGATAACAGAAGTGGATGCAAACACTGAATTTCAGGTACACCCAAGAACTTAGAAAGTTTATATTGGAAGAACAATTCTCAAAGAGAAGCTTCCTTGAATTGTTTTCCTGAGGATGTTGAACTGCAGCCAGTTGTGCTGAGATACTATCCAGCAGCTTTCACCCAGCTATAAATCAGTTACATACATAGCTTGTGTGCTCACAGGAGAAGAGCTGGGTTTTTTGTGGAATTGAAACAACAAATGAGGTCTTAAACGTTCAAAATCAGGATTCTTAAGTTACAAAGCTTTTCTTTAGTAATTATATTCTGGCATATCACAAAAACCTGACAACTTTGAAAACCCTTTAGGCCTAGGAGACTGATGTGGCTGCAGTGTTGGCACAGTAAGTGGTACCAGCTTTTACATGTTACTAGAAGCATCTCTATGTTAGTTATAATTATATTCTGTCTTCACGTTTTATATAACTCAATTTTAGACAATACAATTATAATGGAAAATATTTTATTTACTATATGTGTTTCAAACTAAATTAATTTGCAAGTAACTTAATCTTGTTTCTGGTAGAATTTCACATTGGTTAAGCTCAAGCTACATTGCACTTGTGAATGAGTAATATTCTGTTATAACTGTGAATTAATGGCTTTTTGTATTGCTGCAGCTAAAAGAATATACCTTTCATTGAGTTTACTGCTTTCCTTGAATAACTGCAACATAGGGGATATTTTCAAAATGTATATTAAATTAGATCATAGAAATTATATTTTTAAAACAAATTTTTAAATGTAAGGAACTGCAGAATCCACTCAGTAGCTTTTTCTTTGTAAAACTCTTAGTTCAGCAATTATTTCAATGCAGATAACTCCTATTTTACTAACAGTAAGCAGGTAATCTTATTCACATAATTGTGTATTTTCAACAAAAGGGTTCTTTTTTCCTTTCAACTAATAAAAATCTTAAAATGCATTCTGTATATCCGCTTTTCACTATGGATCTTTTTAAAAACAAACACCCTTTTAACTTGTGTTCAGTGGTTGAATTGGACTCTAGTTCTGTACTCTCCTGTGCTGTATATTGTGATGCATATATGAGAGGATCAGATGGCGTTTTTATTTGTTCTTTCAGTCTGCATCAACCAATGATGCAAATAAAAGGGATTGTTTGCTGTTGTTTAGAAGCACACTAAACTCCTATTAGGAGCTTAAAATAAACTGTATTGTAACAAGGATGAAATGATGTAGTGTGAATAAATTATGAATCTATTAAGTGAGCTGGGAAGCTTAATGCAATAAAATTTGCACTGGTTTAGAGACTGTTTTGAACTGTTGAAAAATGGCATCCATTTACTGTGCTTTGATTAACAATTGTTTCTCTGTAATATTTTTGTACATTTGACAAAAAATTGGAGTTTAAAAGGGCACTCTATATCCTGAATCCTGTATAGATATTCTAGACTAAGAAGCAATTTTTAATGTTGTTGCCAGAATAAAATATATATGCATCCTGTGTAAAAATGTGCCATTGTTCAGCTTTGTTCACCACTGGAATTCACATGACTGACAGAACTTATATGCAAATTCAGCCTATAGTAGGGCAAAAGATTTTTGTCATTTTGAGTAATTATTTCACAGTACCTCAGTGGCTTTTGAATGGTGAGAAAGAGCAGAGGCAGGAGGAGAGGGAAATAAAAAATGGGATTCACTTGTGGAGATGTGGCTTTTAGAGAGGAGGCTTTGTGGTGCCTTCAGCAAGCACTGGGCATCAGTAGAGATAAGAACAGCTGCAAAACAGGCTCAGTATGGCAGAATCTGTAAAGCTCTTGTTTGTAGGAAAAGCATGGCCCCTAGCTTCCTGAGGACAGCTGGTGCTCTCTGCAGCATACTTGTGGCTTTACTTGGGAGAACACTTCCCTGACATTCTAATTTCTCAATGGCTTCGTAATGGGGGCACAGAGTGATGCTTTCACCTGATGCATCCTAGCTTGCAAAAACATTGGTGGACCTCTTGACTTGTAACACAGTTACAGGTTACGTGTAGTTTCCAGGGGCTTTTTTGAGGGTTTTTTAGGAGTTTTTTGGATTTGTTCTTTTATGGGGCAGGGGCGGGGATGGGAGTGAGGCTGAGATAAAATTTAAGTAGTAGAAATTGCCAGTGCCTCAGGCCTTCACTTTCATAACTGAGTATCTTTCAAACCCCCTCATGTACAGCAGTCAGTTCATCAATCTGACAGTATGAGACTGATATGTGTAGCACAGATTGATATCTTGTGGAGAAGATTCATAATTAACCCATATTTCCAGACCTATTTTTAGATAGGGAGCTGAGGAACAGTTAGTCTTTTGGACTTGAGTATCTTGTAAGCATCACACTGACTTCCTTTTCCTCTGACTGCTTTTGTCACTGCTGTCTTTTCAGTAATGCTGCTTGCTAAGAATGTTACCCTCTCTTCACGTTTCCTACCCTTCATGTGGCCTGTTGAGGGAGTGGACAGAAAAGAGGGAGAATGCTATGCAGGAACAAATTATTCCATTTGAGGAATCCCCAAAGAAGCATGAACACGGGGTTTGGGTTTGAAGCTGTAGAGAGGAGGGAACTGCTACTTCCTGTGACAGAATCTGGTGGGAAATATGAGGGAATGTGATGGTAAAGAAAATACCAGAAGGTGTTTGCTTAAGGAAGCTCTGATCCTTCATGTGTTCAGAGCCACCTTGAGTAGTAGTTGCCTACTAATAGTGATAGTTACTCCATTCTCTGTAGAGACAAACTTCTACTGTCTGAAAAGAAAAGTAAAGGAAGTCAACTAACATGCCAGGCTGGAGAACTGATGGGGTCCACAAGTAATCCAAAAGGTCTTGCCTCTGTGCACTAGCAAGCTTGCATGTTAGCAGCAGCTGAGCAGGAAAGACCTCGTGTTCCTGTGGGCACCAACCTGACCCTGAGACAAGCCCTAAAAAATGCTCAGACTTGACCAGCCACTGCCCTGCTTCAACAGGTGTTTACACATTACTGTTTCCCAGTGTTGCCTGGAGGAGTCTCAGTGGTTTCATGGATATGGGTGGCAGACAGAAACTGCTGGGAAGGAGAGGCTTACTTCATCTCTGTTCAGAGGGATGTTCCAACATTTTTGTTTAGGTTTCCTCAAGATGCTTTCCTTTAAGATGCATTTTTCCCTCATTTGTTTTCTGTGTCATGATGTCTAAATTCAGACCTTACTGGTTAAAATGATTATGTGTGTCAATGTTATGTGTATTCAGCTTCCTTTGGTTTTGAGAGATGAAATGGCAACCCTATCAGGTTCTGACCAGGGTCCATTACTTGCCCTGAAGCTTAAGGTGTCTCTGAGTTTGCAGCCAAGCTTCAGACTTGCAGAAAAACTGCCCTTAAAGAGCAGAAATCCTGCCAAAACTGCTGAAACATTCAAGGAAAAGCTTCTGCTCCCAAATAGCATTTGGCGTTGTGTTTAGTATCACAGATTTTGAACTGCTGTTAAGCTGTTAAGGGACTTAAGCAGCTGCTGGCCTTGTGGTGTTACAGCAGTTTTTACTGCAGGAAAGCCAGAAGTGCACAGGGGCAGAGAAAACATGCTCTTACTTCATTAGCATCTTGCAGGTTGGGGATTTGAGTCATCCATGACCTAAAGCCATGGTGAAAGTAGGTGACTGGGAAAACTCAGTATGAGTTTATCAAAGGCAAATGGTGCCAGGCTACATTGGTAAATGCTACAGAAAAACAGCATGTCCAGAGAGAGCAGTCTTATTTAGCTGGACCTTGGCAAAGCATTTGACACAGTTTCCTATAGTCTCCTCCTAGACAAATGTCAAATACAGACTGGATGGGGGTGATCTGTGAGAAGGACAGGAGTCATATCATAGGTGATCAATGTGTTTTACTGAGGCAGGCAGCCTGTCACAAGCAGGGCCCCCCAGGGATCAGTGCTGGGCTCCACATTGCAACACCTCCATGAATGATGTGGACGATGGGACCAAAAGCACTTTCAACACCTTTGGTCTGTCACTAAACCGATGATGGACATGTCAGCAAGGAGAGCCACCTTTCACAGACCTGAACACACCAGACCAGATGATCTTTCAAGGTCCTTTTAAGCCAGGACTGTTCTTCGAGTCTACAAGTCATGATATGGCTGATTTGCACGTGAAAGCCTAAGACTGCAGAAGGAAGCAGCACATGAACTAGTAAGGCAGGTCCAGGAAACAAGTGAAAGAAAAGAGCGTAGAAAGGATTTTTTTGCTACTGGTGATAAGGCCATGTATTTCCTGGCTCTGACAAGGCCACACATCATCAAAGCTTGATAAACATAACCAGGACCCCACTGACTTTTTTCACACATTTAACACAACTGGGTCTTAGTTGCACTGCTTCAGAGAAAGATGTACCTGTAGCCTATACAGCAGAATAGGGCACACAGAATTGCTTATACCACACTTGGGGTCGAATTCCCATTACCTTCACCCAGGACATACTGAATACATTAAGGCTACTTTAGTTTTTAATCCTCAAGTAAAATGTTTAAAGTCAGATCTTTCAGAAGGTGCCTTCTCATGCTCAGTACCAATTTTAAGAGCAGAATGCTGCAATACCTAAAGAATCACAAATATCTCAGTTTGCACTAACCCATAAGGATCATCATCAAGAGCAACACCAGGGCTCCTCAAAGGACTACCTACCACTAAAGCTTTTGACTAAGGGCATCATCCCGATGTTCCCAGAACTCTAGCAGGTTTGTGGCCACTTCCCTGGGGAACTTGTTCCAGTGAGCACTTGAACTGCACTTAATTCTGCCAAGAATCAACTGGAAGTTTTAAGTTCTGCCAATGTTATACTCAGTATCAAAAGTGAGTGACACAATCTCCTCATAAGAGAACTGCATCAAGATCAAGGTTTGTTATTCCAGTTTGGTGTACATCATGCAGTTAGTTAGTCTGAAGTCCTGTTTAAGAAACTGCCAGTAACAACATGCACTACAAAGTCTCATACTGGAAATTCACCACCAAAGGAGTTTATTGGTAATTAAATGTACAATGTCTTTTTAGTATCATGTACATCATCTTTATTTCTGACTTGATTCAGACTTGGATGTAGAAGCTCTCAAAGAAGAAAGCCTGCGCCTCTTGGCGATCTGCTCCTGGCGTTTCTCCTTTGCTTCCTGAAAGGCATGGAGTATGAAGATGTTAAGTATCATCAAGCACTTCAAAACATCTACCAAGGAACAAACTAGGGAACATGAAACTTGAAGGAATGGATTCTTTAAGTCAATAGAGCAAAATAATTTCCCTTCTACAGATGAGAATAATTAAGTATCCAAAGCAGCACAGACCTGTGTCTTTGCGCAGTACACACCCAAAACTTTAATTAAGAAACTGATGTAGAGTTTTCAACACACCAAAGGTGCATCTCTGATTCTCTGGAAGTCATTAAATTCAGGAAGCACTGTGCTAAATATTCCAACTGTACTACTTGCAGTAGTGCTTCAGCAGTCATTGCAGTTTTAGGAGCAAGGGCAAACTTATGCTAACAAATAGCTTCTTGGCAACCTATCCTCCATCAACTGCTGAATCCCATTTCTTCACACAATCATTCAAATGCTTGGGCATCTTGAAGTTAAACCAGAATTCATTTGAACTAAAATAGCTACAGAAAAAAATATCCTTGGAGGCATAACTTTATTTCTTTCAAAAAAGGCTCTCAAGTTAGTGGGCCTGGCTAATTTCTATTGTTCTATGACTGGCAGCAACAGAAAGAAATGTTCAAAAAACCCCAACTGATCAGCTATGTTTATAGTCACATTTGGGCACTTATACACAAAACGAGCAGGTAGAGAGCAGCTGTTGAGATACAGTCCAGCTTACCAAATCCCTTGATTCTGGGAGATGAGCTATACTGCATACAGCTGAGTTAAAATGGCAAACTTACCTTCATCCTCTTGGCCAACAGCTTCGCATACTCTGCAGCTTCCTCCTTGTTCTTCTGAGTGCGCTGCTTCTTCAGGGCAATACGCCTGCGCTTATGCTGCAGCACTCTAGGAGTCACCAGTCGCTGGATCTTGGGAGCCTTCGTTCTGGGTTTCTTGCCTAAAAATCATTAGAGGTCAGCACCAAGTGGCAGAGCACCTTCCAAAGAGGCCACAGGCCTCATGTAGCTATCTTAAGAGTAAGTTTGATTTAGTCTACCACATATTACAGCAACTATACAGAGTTCAACATCTTCACAGATTTTTACAGGAAAAATGATCAATTATCACCAGATGCAGCATTGACAAGATACTGTCTTAATACTGATTTGTTACTAGAAACGAAGTGTGAATTCTCAGCTTCTCAGCAGGTCTGTCTCCTTTAACTACCTCTAGACCTAGATTATTTAGTAATAAAGGAATTCATTATATAGCCATTATACATAATTAGAATGTACTTATATATAACAGGAATTTATTCTATCCAGAACAAACCACTGTTTCCAGCATTAAAAAGCCATCTACAATTTTACTTAGGTTTGACATCGTTTATCCAAAAAAACAGATTTACAGTCCACAATGAGCAAACAAAGCACACTACCACACGCATCTGTAAAAGAAAATTTTACTAAGCAAGCCTGATATGACTTTAGCAGTCATATACCAGTCTGATGTCCACCAGGAACATATTTTTTAATGGAGAAAACCATTTCCTATTATGTGTTTTCACAGTACCCAAGTCTTAACCATATTCTTCTAAACCTGCTTTTTTTTTCCCCCGGATCAAAAGCAAAGAAATCCAAAATTAAAATCTTACACTGCAAGAGAGAGGTAAGTAAGCAAAGCAGTGCCCTGCCAATAAAAATCTCATTTCAGACTGTGCCGTAAGCAGGGGGTAAAAAAATCTCAGCATCCTCTCTCTACACTGCCTTTTCCCCCACACCATAAAAGTTTTAACAACATTCCACCTTGTATCTAACTTTCTTTTATTAGCAACTACTTTTGGATTATTCTTAGAAACACCAGTAAAAATTTCTCCAGATTCGATCATACTTTTAAGAACTGTGACAAAACATGGCAGAGGGGGGGTGAAGGAAATGAGGCAACCAAGAAACTTTTGGTTTTTTTTCCACAAGCTACAGCTGACTAAGCTGAATATACTCAGTATCAACTTCCTAGAGGCACTATTAACAGTGTTTTATTCACTGCAGTAGGCTGGATGCCTCAGCAGTAATTACAGAAACCTGAAGAGCTGTACTATTAGAGTTCTTACCCTCTTTGTTCAGAGGCTTCCTCACAACATACTGGCGAACATCATCTTCCTTAGAGAGGTTGAACAGCTTGCGGATCCTGCTGGCTCTCTTGGGACCAAGACGACGGGGCACAGTTGTATCAGTCAGCCCAGGAATGTCCTTTTCACCTTTGGGAATATAAGTTTAAACATGCTAATCACTACACTACAGAGCACCAGGTTCAGCAGCAAAACACTAAGTTTAAAATATATAAGAATTCAAGGTAATGCTAGGTAATCTTTGGGGTTCACCTGTCAATAGCATCACCCCAGCTACCCTTGGCTGCTTTGACATGATCAGACTGCTGGCAGCAACAAGAAGTGTTTTCGTAACCATTTTTAGTATTACAAGAATGCAATGCTCAGAAGGACTCTTAAGACATTCACACTCTGAAACTGGGACTGCCATTTTTGTTCCACACAACTTACCAACCACTACCAAGCAGGCTCCTTCCCAGGGCCTATGTCTACCTATTGACAGTTTCATCCAAACTCTTACCCTTTTTCACTATGACCAAGTTCAGGACACTCAAGTTTGCATCAACAATGCAGCCGCGGACAGACTTGCGCTTTCTCTCGCCGGTTCTCCGGGGACGGTAGCAGGAATGGCCCTTGCTGAGCAGAAGGCGGACACGGCCGTGAGTCAGGACACCCTGCTTCATGGGGAAGCCTTGCTTGTCGTTGCCACCGCTTATCCGGACAACGTAGCCCTAGGAAAACAGAAACACTTGAGTGTTTATGTCTTTATCATCTCAAGAAGTAATAGATATCTCAACAGACTGCACATCCATGATGCAGCACTGTCACCGCTAGTGCAAACAACTTTAACCAACACGTTTGGAACCGTTCAGCAATTTTACTCAAAAAATATTAAAAAATATCTCTGTATACCAGAATTTACATTTAATGTCCTTCACATCCCATTGAAGTTCTGTTGGAAAGTAACACAGCGCAAAATCTTTTACCGTTATTGTCTAGCTTTTCTGCAATTGTAAACACAACTACAGCCACTTATCTTGACAAACTGGAAATCTGAACAGAGTATCTGACAAACAGAATCTGAACAGAGTCTCCAGAGTAGCTACACACAGACAAAAAGAAAAAGCATGGGTTTGATCACATTCCTTCTGAACATGGCAGCAGAAAAGATTGCATTCCTCAAATTCAGCTGCACTGTCCGTATTAACACTAACTATTCCAAGCCCATCCACCAGGCCCAGTGTACTTTTTCCCATATATTAGCAGCTGTTTAAACAGAGTCAATTTTGAACAGACCACAAGTTTTATACTGCAGATTGAACTTGTTCTGAATACCATGAGACAACATTCAAAGGAAGAGCAATAAGCTACTCTGAAGGGGAGCAAGAAACTCTATAAACACAAGGCTTTAAAACCCAAAAACTCTCCACTCAGGTACCCAAAGAAGCTACCCTGACCAGTAAGTTCAGTACATCTATACCGGGAGAAACTTTTAAACTTGACTGCCAAATGCACACCATACAACCACTACAGTGTGACAAGTGCATACTGGAAAAATTTTGTATTTTATGCCTCTCAAATACAACTGTTACACATCCTTCTGCACTACTTACCTTCCACTCCTCACCAAGGGAATCAGCCAGCACCTCCGTGGCCATTCGTTTTTCATAAAACGTCCTGAGCTTACGCTCATCGTCTACTTCAATGAGCTTTTGGCAGCCAGTAGCCGGGAAAGAGATGTTGAGCTAACAACGAAAACAAAAGAACAAAAAAAAAACTGGATGAAATATCTGAGGAAAATTTTAACAAAAAGTCACAATTAACCTGATGATTTGAGCTTGGCATTTCAAAGCCGGAATTCCCCAGCTGCCTACACAAATGCTCACCAGAAAAACCTGTCACCACCACACTTGGAGAACCAAGGCAGGGACGTCTATGTTTGGCCACACTGGGCTGTACAACTCATTGAGTCGCACAGAAAACTAAAGCCGAATGCGAACAGAACGCGAGCAGCAGAAACCTGTGCTCTCCTCTTTCTACAAAACCCTCTCAGCACACACCACATTACACAGACACGCAAATTACTGCAAGAGAACAGCACCTGCTGTAGGGGATCACTTGTGCTACCTCGGGAACGCTGCAGAGCGCAAGAGTGAAGGGGCGCCTGCCGCCACTGCCTCGGAAACAGCGGACACGGCACGTCCCTACAGTGGACTACACAGGCCTCTCACCCGCTCAAGTTCTTCCAAGCCAAGCGGCTGCTCCGGAAGCCCGGCGCTCCGCAGCCCTGCGGCAGCTGAGCCCCGACCGAGGGAGCGGGGCCCGCCAGCAATCCACCCCCATCCGCCCCGCGGGTGCGCTCCAGCCCCGCCGCGACGGACCACTGGCCACCAACAGCGGCTCTGCGGGCAGCGCCGGCGCCATTTACGGCGGGGGAGTCCCAGCCTCCTACCCGAGCGCAGACCCGGCCCGCTGCGACCTTACCTTCATCCTGCCCACGTCTCGACGCCGCGGGAAAAGGCCGCACTTCCGCCCGCACTTCTTACATACACGCAGAAACTCTCGCGAGAGCAGTACCACTCGCGCGCCGCGTGACCGGGACTGCCCAATGGCGAGCGACGCTTTTACGGTGAGGGGCGTGGCCGGAATGCGCGTACGGGGGCGTGGCTTCGCTCTTTGGCCAGGCCCCGGCCCTCCCACGCGCCCGGTTTCGGGCAATTGGCTGCTGACTGGGGCAGACCCGGGCCTGTCACTGGTTCCTTGAGGTGCCGCTCGCCAGGGAAAGACTGTTCCTTAGGAGCGGCCAGTGGCACAGCACGCAGGCGTACGGGGATAAGAGCGCTGGTTCCTGTAAAAAGAAGCGCCATCAACACGCGACACACCGGCTTTCAGGGGAAGGCGCGTTGTTTGCGCGGCATAAGCGTTTACCGCCGGGATGGAGCGATTCCCTGCTGGCGCTGTGTCCAGCATTTCCTGCGCACGGGAGCAGGGGCATGCAGGGAGCGACCGCTCCTCTCCATCACACGGCTGGAACTGACACTGTGTCCTGTGTCAATTTCTGGCCTCCGCAGCACGAAAGAGACAAGGAGCTACTGTGGAGAGCTACAAGGATGGCTAGGGGTCTGGAGCTTCTCTCTTACGAGAAGAGGAGCTGGGCTTAGTCTTCCCTGGAGAAGACATCAGGGCATAGAAGTATCTCAAAGGTGGGTGCCAAGAGGATGGCGCCAGACAAGTTTCAGCGGTGCCTGGTGGCACAGCATAGAGTAATGGCCCTAAACTAAAACAGGAAGTTTCACCTTAACATGAAGAAGTTCTTTACACTGAGGGTGGCAGACCACTGGAACAGCTGCTTGGGGAAGTTGTGAAGTCTCCCTCTCTGGAGACACTCAAAATCCACCTGGACACATTTCCTGTGTCACCTGCTTTAGGTGACCCTGCCTTGTGAGGGGGGTTAGACTGGGTGATTTCCAGAGGTCCCTTCCAGCCCTAACAATTCCGTAAATCTGTGTGAGATATCTCTAAGCGTACAAGGGAGGCGGGCGTGCTGCCCACGCCTGTGGAGCAGCTGGCTGCTCAAAGCCGCCGGGGAGCGGCAAACTGGCGCTCCCACCGCCCGGCTGCCCGGGACCTTCGGGACGGGCGCAGAAAACCCAAGCGATGCGGGACTTCGCCACCTGTACCCGTGGAGGACCGGCCCGGGCCCGCCCCGCCCCTTGGCGGGCGCGGAGGAGAGGCGGAGGCGGCGGCGCGGTCACCGCCCCCAGCGCCGCCGGGCAGGGCCGGAGTGGCGGCGGGGCGGGTGAGATGGGTGCCCTGCTGTGGTGGGACCCACTGCGGGCTGGCAGCTCGGAGGTGGACTGGTGCGAGGACAACTATACCATCGTGCCCGCCATCGCCGAGTTCTACAACACGGTGCGGTGCCCGGCGGAGCGGGAGCGGCGGCTGCCTCGGCGCCGGGGCGCTGCGGGTGGGCGAGCGTGCGGCGGTGGGCAGGTCCCGCTGCAGCTCGGGGGGCTCCTGCTGCCTGCCAGCCCCGTCTCCTGCGGGGTTTTCCTGGGTTGGTAGCATGCCCTGCTATGGCTGTCGACTTCTTTTCCTTCTCCGGTCGCTGGCATGCCTAAAATTTAGGAATTTTTACCTAGTTTTGCAGGTATAACAAGGGGAGGTTTACTAGTCATACTAGTACCAGTAAGTAGTGTGCAGCAGGCCCTGTCCTCGTCTTTGTCGAGACTTGCGGTGGCCAAGCAGCGAGTTTTTGGTGCTAGATTACCCTGGTCTAGTACCCATTTGCACAAACAGGTGTCAGCGCCTTGATGGGCATGCACAGCAGTGATGGGTCAAGATGAAAAAGTACCTTGGTGTTTGGAGGCAAAACTGGGGTTCTTCTAAACATATTTGGCTCTAAGAAGGCAAAGCTTTCATGGAGAGTTTTCCTTTAGGTTGCAGGATGAAGTCAGGAGTGTATTTTTGGAAGAGGAGGAGATATTTGTTTAAGAAAGCAGCTGAAGAATGGAAGGAGAGGGAAGAGGAATAATGTAATTGTTGCTTCCTTCCAGTTAGTCATGGTTTACCCCAGAGTCCTCTCGTATCTTTCCAATACCTTTCAGCTGTTCGAGAGAACTTACAAAAACAGCCACAGCAGTAGAGCCACACTGCCGTGTGCCACGCACCTTGGAAAGGGAGCAATGCTCCCGACATCCTGTTGATGTAAAGAATGTCAGTGACAGATCCACTAGAGTAAGATAATGCGTTGGGCTTTCGGGTAGTTTACCCTTCCATAAAAATCACCTGTCTAGGAGCAAACCTGCAAATGCTGTCTGTCTTCTGTTCTGTAGGAGGTGGTGTATGCCCATATGAAGAGCTGGAGCTTTTGCTTTGTCTTTTTATACTTTAAAGTGGGCAGGTTTTTTTCCCAAGAATTCTATCCTTGACTGAACTTTTTTTCCCTTTCAAGCTGTGTTTCTTTGACTGCCAACACATAGTGGAAGAAGGTGTCTGGCTTCCCCCACTGGAGTTTGTATCACGGGAGGTTCTGCACATATAGAGCAAGTAATTCCATGGTACACTGTATATATTGCTAACTTGTTTTTTTCTTGTACTTAGCTGCCAAATTCCTAAAGATGGTAACTGGTCTGTGCCACTGAAGTATTTTGAGGGTGTGTGAGGGAAACGGTTGTTTTTTTTGTGTGTCTGATGTCACTGTGCAAGAACCAAAAACAAAGGGAGGAAAAGGTCAGAATAAACAAGTTATCAAAGACAGCAAATGTGTTTTGTAGCCAGCTATGCAGGGGGATGGGTATCCTTCTACTGTATGTGCTGGTTCAGTCTGGGGCAGAGTGAGTTTTCCTCCTAGGCACTGGTATGGGGTGATGTTTTGTGCTGGAAACAGTGTTGATAACTCAGGCATGTTTTCATTACTTCTGAGCAGGGCTTAGTCAGTCCTTTTCTGCTCCTTTTGGTGCACATCACCCAACCCAGCAAGTGGGCTGGGGGTGCAGAAAGCTTTTGGAGGGGACAGCTGATTCCAACTGACTCAGTGGATTTCCCAGGCCATATGGTGTCATGATCAGTATGTAGAGCTGGGGGAAGGAGAAGGAAGCAGTTGGGGCTTTAGGGTGGCGGTATCTGTCTTCCCAAGTGACTGTTACATGTGATGGGGCCCTGCTTTCCTGGGGATGGAGAACACCTGCCTATCCATGGGGAGTGCTGAATGTATTCTTCATGAACAACTTACATTTTCCCTATTGAACTGTTTGTATCTCAACCCCCACAAGTTTTGTCACATTTACCCTTCTGATTTTCTCCTCCATCGTGCTGTGACAGGAGTGAGCAAGCATCTGGGCAGCGCTTAGTTGCTGGGTGGGATTAAATCACAAAGCACTGTACTGAGCTCATTAGCAGTGGTATAGTAGCTTGTCAAAATGCTAGAAACTGCAGTTGTGTCCAGATGAATAACTGAGGCTTCAGACAGGTGGACAGACACAGAAGGAAGTTTGCCCTGAAGCCTGCTGTGTTGTGGCAGCTGGATACGAATCAGTAAGCTGTACACTGAAAGGGGACAAGAAAAAAAGACAGTGTTGAGGGTAGTCATGTTTAGGCTCTCTTCAGTAGTACCAAGTCATTATTAGGGCTTGATTTCTGTATTAGCAACTTCTGAAAATTACAACAGTGAGTTGCAGTGGATTGATGGGGTTGTGCAACTGCGTCCTCAAAAAACCAGATATTCACAGTACAGTTAGGAAGTTTTGGCCCTACTCTAAAAAGTACCTTACGTGGCATTTAGATTTTATTCCTTCCAGGGGGAGTTTGTTTTGACTCATTCAAACACCGTTGAAGTTCCAGGAAGCACTCTTCAGCAGACCTGAATCTGGCATCTGGGTCATTAAGCTTTAGATTAAAACCTTGCTAATCCACATTTTAAACCGCCATGGCTGAGGTCGGAATTGTGGTTGAGGGCTCATGTAATATACATGTAAGCACAAAACTGGAGCAGCTTATCTGAAACGTGTTTTTTAAAAAATTAATTGTTTGTTCTGGTGGGACTTAAACCAAAGCACTCAACAGGATTAGTAGGAGAATCAGTAGGAGAAGTCTATTCAGAGGTTTTGTATAAATTGATCAAACTGATTTTTTAAAACATACACAAGCTAGACTTATCATGATTTTTGTCTAGCTGAAGTGATTCAGGTCTTACACTTTTTCAGTAAAGAGGCCACAAAACAGTCTAGCTCAAATTGAAGGAATGGTTATAAAAAAGTATATTTTTTTCCTTTTTTTTCCTTCTAGAATGAATTATTTGTTCTGATGTAGTGTAACCCTACTTCAGACTGTAGCAAATGCCTCCACATGATCAAAATAATTTTCTCTGTGAAGAGGTATTTACAAAAGAAAACATATTGCTTATGTTTTAAATACCTGAAAGCTATTTTTTTTTCCTGTTGGCTGGGAAAGTCAGTACCTAGCAATTCAATATGTTGCATTTAGTTGTGCTTGTAATTTCCATTTACAAAGGGAATTGGTAGGGTTTTATTCTTCTTCTTTTGTTCCCTAGTGGCACGGAAATAAAAGTTTTTAAAAGTTGTGAGGTAGTCTTAAGAGTGTGAGAGAATGCTTGTACTCTCCCTACATCCCTACAGCATCTTTTTTTTACTGCAGAAGAGTTTTAGTGTTTGTGAATATTGTATTTAGGTACCAGGATATGGAGGATACACACCCTCTTATGTTACTGAGAGCTACTTTAGACCAGTTTTGCTTTCTGCTCAGAAAGACACGGTGCAGTAGACGTGGTCTTGTAGTTGAGTGCTGCAGCTGCTCTCTGGGAGTTGTAATCAATTGTGACGAATACATGAGCTTTGGGAGGACTGCAGGAAAAGTGCTGTGTCAAGACAGTGGCCAGATGTGAGTGGAGTTGCATGATCATGATCTAAGCAAGCCCATTCTCTCTGTCCTCTAGGCCTATGTCCTGAATTTCTATACTATAATTAATTAGTTTAAAATTAAAATTAAAGGTCCAGAATTTTATGAAGCTAAATGAATGGACTATTACTGAAGGGCTGCTTGCCTGTTTTCCGGAACTGTGACATTTAATCATTGCCTTTTGCAGATACCAAGGGAAATCTTCTGTACTACTGATGTAAATTTTTGCACTTATCATAACTATCAAAGTATTTGAATTGTACATTACCAAATCATGGAGGCCATTGTGTATTAATATAAAAAATGCACATGTAGCATACTTTCTGAAGCCATACTTTAATATTGAAATTTTTAGTACTACAGTTGTTTCAGCCTCTGAGATGTTAGGAAATCCTCCTGATGGCCACTGTGAACAGTACAAGTCATGCTCAGGCTCCAGTTTGCAAGGGCTTTCTTGCATTTGTAGGCAGGACCTTAGTATGAGTGGGAGTTCATTGCCAGAGGAGTACTACCATAGCACAGAACTGCTCCCTTGCTGGCTAATCACTTGTATAAATCGACATTGCTACAGCTATGGTGAGTAGATCCGGTGTGTCCTTTGTCATCTTGTTTCTAGGTGGAATAAGGACTTTCTAGCCAAATTTTGATAGACTGTGGTTGCCTGTTCTAATTTTCTTCATTGGTCAGTTTCAGCTGTAGTGACCACCTATTTTTTTGCCCCTTGACACTTCCCTTCTCTGTCTAAATGCCTAAAATGCATAGAGTGCTCCCAAGCCCTCAGAGGACTTGTTCATATCCCTGGTGTCACTGTATTTGGTTCCTACCTGCTTTGGGGTGAGGGAAGTCTTCTGTGTATGTACCAGCACATCATGCACTGGGATCCTGGTCCATGACTGTATTCACAGCTTTGCTGATGGTCTCTGCTGCATGGAGACTTGGTGGGGTTTTTTGTGAATGAAAATTGCTCAGGTGAACCTGTTTTGTTGAATGTATAGGTTGCTTTAATGAGTTAAAACAACTTGATCTGCCTCTTAAAATCTGTTCTCAGACTGTGTGAAGAGGTTGACAGCAGGAGCTGAAAGAAAAATTCCTGTGTTTTTCTTGAATTCTTTCTCCAGTAAATTTTCATTATTGTCAGTGTAAGTTTGTAAGTCTCTGTGAAGAGGAGATACGTCCCAAAAGAATATTCTTGACCACAAGTTGCTTTCTGTGTCAGCTTCAAAGTAGTGTTTCTGGGAGTGATTTACTCTTGTACTTGGGCTAAGCAGGGAAACATGAGTGACGCGGCCTCGCCCTCCTCCTGTCCACCCCGTCCGGCCCGACTAGCCCACGAGGGCGAGGCTCGGCGCCAGGAGTGGGCCGTCCCCCGAAAACGTCTTCCACTGGGACTACAGCTAGGGCTTTGGGAGCCCCGAACGAGAGACGCACGTCCGAGAACCGCAAAGGATCGGGCGAGACCTTTTGATGGATCCACAGGGTTTATTGGACAAGGGCAGAGTGAGGCAACTAGGTCACAGGGAAGGGAACCACCGAAAGGCACAAAAAACGAACCGACAGCAACTTAAATACAGGACCTCCCCCATGGGAGGGTACAAATCAACAGCCAATAGGGACAGTGGGTGGGAGGAACGCAGGGGGGAGACAATAAACCAATGTTCTAATGGGGCAACACTTGGGCAGGGTACAGAAAGCGGGGACAAATCACAACTCAAGAAACCGACAACTGACAGGGAACTTTCTAGAACATTGGGCGTGGCCGGGGAGGATTGACAGGGGCTAGGGAGTGGTTTGAGGGAGAAGGACAGGGAACGTTCCAGGTACTTGGGGGGGCCCGGGGAGGATTGACACTTAACTGGGAGGGGTTTGGGGAGGTGCAACAGGGCAAGGGCGGGAAAGGAGGACCTGGGACAGACCATTTCAGAGGGGAAACACCAGGGAGAAACCATTACAATAATAAATGAAATCAACTTATAATAAACTTAAAACTTGTGCACCGCAACACATGAGAAAGCTGAGGCTGGAGACTCCTCCTGTCCTTTGGCCCACTGTGAAGCAGCAATAGCCTTTTCATAACTGTTCAGTTACTGTGCCATGGCTGGCCCTCAGGACCGGCAGCTCCTGGGAAAGACCTGCCTGTAGTGGTGATCACTACTACAATGACAGTTCCTGCTAATTGATAGTAAAGTGTTTTCAGAATTTAGAGAATCATGCTTTAGGCTGTTTTTTCTTGTTAATAATTAAAACCAGAAAACATTCATTCAAATCATACATATTAAGTTAGAAAAACCCCTAGCATTGGTCTGAATTGCAGCCTTTCCACCTTCCTATAACTAGTTTTCAATCATGGTCTCTAGTGGAGAAACAAGGGAAAAAAATTGAAGTGTAAAAGGACTTAAGGCTTCAGGCTCTCTTTACCCTGCACAGAAAGGGTTCTAACTCTTTTAGCCTAGTGATGTATTTCAGACCTATTGCTCAACAAATTGACTTCCACAAAGCTTGTCTAGCTCTGCCTGGTGCCAGTACTTCTAGTGCTTTTTCCATGCTAGGCTTGATAGCCTTTGAGAGGACAGGTCACTGGTCCTCAATAGCTTGATCTTGTACACTTTCTGAATTGTCAAAGTCTTGAATGTAGATTCTCAATAAAGCTCTTTTGGGAATTAACTGGCCACATTTTACATTCCTGAAACTTGTTATGCTGGTACTAATTTAATGATGTTAAACAAAACAAGTCAATGCTTTCGCAGAAACAGCTCAGTATAGGCAGAAAGAGGGGGTCGTAATTTGTTGAACTGGGGCTTCACTGAATGACAAAATGTTACTATAGAAAGCCTGTGGATATTTAAGATGTGTTTATTTTCTGTCTTTGTGAGACTGTTTGTTTTTTTTTCCCTAGATAAGCAACGTCTTGTTTTTCATTTTACCACCCATATGTATGTGCTTGTTTCGTCAATACGCAATCTGCTTCAACAGTGGAATATATTTAATATGGATTCTGCTAGTTGTGGTTGGTAAGTTGGTTACTCTGTATTTACCAACTCATGTGTGAACTGAGAGAGGACATCAGTTTTTCCTCTTACTTGACTGTTTTTTCAAACAAAGCAATCCTGACATCTACGGAAGAATTTGCTTGTGCTTGCTTAAAGCCAAAGCAGCTATTGTTTCTGGAGGGAAAATGCCTTATGGAAACTGAGGTTAGTGGGAAATTTGGCCATAGTTCTGTTCCCTTCCAATCCTTCCTTGCCTACTTTTTGTTTTTATTTTTTTTTTTTTTTGGTGGTTGGATTTACTCTATAGTAATGCTGACCCTCTTTGCTTAAATGAGAGCTGAAGTGCCAGTGCAACTCAAGAGAGGAATAGGGTTTTCATTGTACTGAGAAGGTCCAAAGATATAGATATGAGATTCTGAATTTTGTCCATTCCTGGAGGCACTTCAAGGGGATAATCAAAGCCCTCTGGCGTAGTGTGACACTTTCCACCTGTAAATCTATATCGTGAAGTAGTCATCAGATGCTGCTTTTTCTCTTTGTTTTACCCGTTCTTGTGCTATTGAGCAAATTCTTTTCTAGTAGGAGCTGACATTTTTAGCTGCTACTTTTGTAACGTACTTTTCTTCATCGTTAACAAGGGTATGATGACTTGGATTGCCTCTTAGTAAAGTTGCAAAGTTGGAGTTCTTTATAACATTTTCTGCACCAAATGGTAGCTACCATTTCCTGTGAAGTTCCGAGCATGAGCAGAGTGTTTCAGTCTATTTCGGTACTGCATAATAGTGTTTCTTGATTAATTCTTCCAGGAATTGGATCTGTTTATTTTCACGCCACCCTCAGTTTCTTGGGCCAGATGCTGGATGAGCTAGCTGTTCTCTGGGTTTTGATGTGTGCTCTTGCTATGTGGTTCCCTAGGAGATACCTGCCCAGAGTTTTTCGAAATGACAGGTAATCATACAATGATACATGTACGTGTTCATGTTTTTTGAAACTTCTTGTGCTAGCACCTAAACCTGCACAAAATGGCATCATAATAAGTTATCAACCTTACCACTATCACTGCTGTTTTTTCTTACTCCATTCTCTTCCAGTTGCTTGTATCTCCATCAGCCCATTTTGTTCAAAATTCCTAAGTCAGCAGTTGCTGGCAGTGGGATTTGTGTCCTGTAACTTCAGGTCGCTAGATGAGATGACTTGCCTCTGAAATTGTGTGTTCTGGTTGATTCTAGGGAGACTTTTATGATGAGTAGTTTATATAACTTACAGCTAATGTAGGAGAAGCCATCTTTCATTCTTCCTTTTGTATACCCCGAAGTGTATATACAAGTGAACCTATGGAAGTCAGCTGAATGTTCATCTGAATTTTTAAGACAGTGGTTAAGGATAGTGTTTAGGTATTCAAAGGCACCTATTAGAAACCTATTGCTGTAAAGGGATCTTTTTTTCTTATTCTTGCAGGTTTGAAAAAATACATTATAGCCAGTTTAAACCATTTGCTTGTGTTTTGCTCCCCCATAAAAACATTTTGTTGTTCTTTTATGCAGTAAAGAAGTTGAGGTAGTGGAGAGGCTTGAATTGTAACATCAGTGCAATCTGAAGATTGCTAAAGCTGCTGCCTTTTGCCCTCTTACACTGTTAGTCTTTGCAGGAGATTTTCGAGTTTGTTTGTTTGATTGTTGGGGTTTTGTTTGTTTGTTTGTTTTTTTCTTGACAGTATGCCAGATTAGAAATTGCTAATGCATGGAGAGAAGTTTGGTGCCTAGACCGACCTTACCTCAAAATAGCTTTCACTGGGTAGACTGTACCATTAATTACTGTATACAGCCTATATGCATAGCCCTCTTCTCTTCAAAGTCTTCATAAATGACTTGGACTTGGACACAGGACTGGAAGGAATACTGAGTAAGTTTGATGACCACACTAAATTGGGAGGAGCTGTTAAATCCCTTGAGGGCAGAGAGGCCTCCACAAATGAGAGCAGTCACAAACCAGGTGAAGTTCAACAAGGGGAAGTGCTGGATTCTGGGATGGGGAAACTCTGGATGTATGGACAGACTGGGGAATGGGATGCAGGAAAGCTGTGCCATGGAAAGGCACCTGGGGGTCCTGGTCAATGGCAAGTTGAACCTGAGCCAGCAGTGCCCTGGAGCCAGGAGGGCCAACCCTACCCTGGGGGGCATCAGGCACAGCATCACAGCCAGGCAGGGGAGGGGATTGTCCTGCTCTGCTCTGAGCTGGGGCAGCCTCACCTCCAGTGCTGGGGACTGGTTTGGGTGTCACAGTATAAAAAAAGACATTAAAGTGTTAGAGAACATCCAAAGGAGGGTAACAAGGATGGTGAGAGGTCTGGAGGGGAAGCTGTGTGAGAAGTGGCTGGGGTCAGTTGGTTCATTCAGTTTGATGAAGAGGAGATTGAGAGGAAAGCACACTGCAGTCTTCAATACCCTAATGAGGGGAGTAGAAGGGGCAGGAACCAGNGTTTGTTTGTTTGTTTTTTTCTTGACAGTATGCCAGATTAGAAATTGCTAATGCATGGAGAGAAGTTTGGTGCCTAGACCGACCTTACCTCAAAATAGCTTTCACTGGGTAGACTGTACCATTAATTACTGTATACAGCCTATATGCATAGCCCTCTTCTCTTCAAAGTCTTCATAAATGACTTGGACTTGGACACAGGACTGGAAGGAATACTGAGTAAGTTTGATGACCACACTAAATTGGGAGGAGCTGTTAAATCCCTTGAGGGCAGAGAGGCCTCCACAAATGAGAGCAGTCACAAACCAGGTGAAGTTCAACAAGGGGAAGTGCTGGATTCTGGGATGGGGAAACTCTGGATGTATGGACAGACTGGGGAATGGGATGCAGGAAAGCTGTGCCATGGAAAGGCACCTGGGGGTCCTGGTCAATGGCAAGTTGAACCTGAGCCAGCAGTGCCCTGGAGCCAGGAGGGCCAACCCTACCCTGGGGGGCATCAGGCACAGCATCACAGCCAGGCAGGGGAGGGGATTGTCCTGCTCTGCTCTGAGCTGGGGCAGCCTCACCTCCAGTGCTGGGGACTGGTTTGGGTGTCACAGTATAAAAAAAGACATTAAAGTGTTAGAGAACATCCAAAGGAGGGTAACAAGGATGGTGAGAGGTCTGGAGGGGAAGCTGTGTGAGAAGTGGCTGGGGTCAGTTGGTTCATTCAGTTTGATGAAGAGGAGATTGAGAGGAAAGCACACTGCAGTCTTCAATACCCTAATGAGGGGAGTAGAAGGGGCAGGAACCAGTCTTTCCTCTGTGGTGACCAGTGACAGGACCTGAGGGAATGGCCTGAAGCTGAGTCAGGGGAGGTTTAGGTGGGATGTGAGGAAAAGGTTTTTTCACCCCTAGGGTGGTTGGGCACTGGAACAGCTCCTCAGGTGTAGCAGTCACAGCACCAAGCCTGAGAGAGCTCAAGAAGCGTTTGGACAGTGCTCTCAGGCACGTGGGGGTGGGGATGGTGCTGTACAGGGCCAGGAATTGAAGGTGTTGGTCCTGCTGGGTGCCCNCACTAAATTGGGAGGAGCTGTTAAATCCCTTGAGGGCAGAGAGGCCTCCACAAATGAGAGCAGTCACAAACCAGGTGAAGTTCAACAAGGGGAAGTGCTGGATTCTGGGATGGGGAAACTCTGGATGTATGGACAGACTGGGGAATGGGATGCAGGAAAGCTGTGCCATGGAAAGGCACCTGGGGGTCCTGGTCAATGGCAAGTTGAACCTGAGCCAGCAGTGCCCTGGAGCCAGGAGGGCCAACCCTACCCTGGGGGGCATCAGGCACAGCATCACAGCCAGGCAGGGGAGGGGATTGTCCTGCTCTGCTCTGAGCTGGGGCAGCCTCACCTCCAGTGCTGGGGACTGGTTTGGGTGTCACAGTATAAAAAAAGACATTAAAGTGTTAGAGAACATCCAAAGGAGGGTAACAAGGATGGTGAGAGGTCTGGAGGGGAAGCTGTGTGAGAAGTGGCTGGGGTCAGTTGGTTCATTCAGTTTGATGAAGAGGAGATTGAGAGGAAAGCACACTGCAGTCTTCAATACCCTAATGAGGGGAGTAGAAGGGGCAGGAACCAGTCTTTCCTCTGTGGTGACCAGTGACAGGACCTGAGGGAATGGCCTGAAGCTGAGTCAGGGGAGGTTTAGGTGGGATGTGAGGAAAAGGTTTTTTCACCCCTAGGGTGGTTGGGCACTGGAACAGCTCCTCAGGTGTAGCAGTCACAGCACCAAGCCTGAGAGAGCTCAAGAAGCGTTTGGACAGTGCTCTCAGGCACGTGGGGGTGGGGATGGTGCTGTACAGGGCCAGGAATTGAAGGTGTTGGTCCTGCTGGGTGCCCTCCAATTCAGCATGTTCTATGATTTGATGTGTTTTAATGGCTTTGTTGCATTGGCATAAATTTAGTATTTCTGCATACTACAGTGTAGTGTTGTTACACAATATTGTCAACAAGCTTTACTGATATCTTTTGGTTTATGGTGTGACTCTTAGATGTTTATTTCAAGTGAAGAATTCAGTGTCCTAAATTCATACCTAATTTATGTAAACTCTGTAAATGAGCCCCCAGAAGCCTAGAGGTTACATTTTGTCAATTAGTGTCTTCTGATATTGCAGGGTAGGTTCATAGTATGGACCAAGATGTTAAACTATTGGGTTGTAAAGGAATAATACTTTAGGGGTGAGATACTGTTTCTGTTTAACTTTGTATTAAAACTGTAAATACTGAGAGATGAAAGATTCTATTGTATCCTTCCAGACTTCTGAGAGAATGTGTCAAGGCAGTTACTTTTTAGAGAAGGTCTTGATTCCTTTCTGAAGTATGCAGACACTTTGGGAAACAAACCTATGCTGGTTTGAAGGCAAACAAGCAGAAGGAATTAACTCCACACAAATATGTTGTGAGGGATTCCAAGTCAGAATTACAATTTAATAGGATAAATTTGCAATAAAGGCAATAGCACAGAAACACTGGCTTAAACTGGCAAAGTCAGAATACAAGCAGACACCCTGCTGGTCAGGGTGGTGGCAGCAGTCCCATTGGAGTGATGGATGTGGTCTTGTCAAAACGATGATCCTGTAGAAAGGTCTGGTCCTTCTCTGGAGGTCCAGTGGTGGTTATTGAGAGCTCTTGTCCTCTGGGAATCCAGTGGTGGTATCATGGTGTCCCAAAGCCCCATGATTATGTACACGTAGGAATGTAAGCTACCTCCCCGTAGGGTGAGGCATCTCACAATGGGATGATGTAACTCTGTGACTCATTCTGGGGAGTCCTTGATGGCCCTTGAGCAGAGATGGCCCTGCTTTAGGCTGAGTGTGCATTGGGCAGCTATTGCAGATGACTGACCATAAACAGCTCATCAGAAGGTGCTAGAGGTGGTGATAGAATGCATACCTTACCTTGTAACCCAAGACAAAACCCTAACCTAGAAATGGTTTGGTTAATACTTTTAAGTTTTTTGCTTTGCCTGACTAATCCTGTAGTATTATGTCTATCGTGTGCTCACAGCTGTACTCTTCACTTTGTTCATCCTTATCACACTTAGAATTCTCAATGCTGAAAATATTATTATCTGTCATGACTAATTTGTGATGTATTTATTCATTAAGACATTAATGTCATATCAGAACTTACTACTTAAGTAAGTTGTTGCTTTCCAGCAGAAAGAAAGACTTTAAAGCTGAAGGCAAATTGGAATAAGCCTAGGTGAAGGCAGTGACACTTGTGGCCATGGAGTGGTAGTGTATAAATATATTGAAACCTTACTTCAAACATAGAAGGCCATCTTTGGACAACAATTGTTTTAAAAAGCTATGGGCCAGTAGTTAAAAGGTAGCATGGTGATCTTCATCCTGCTGTAGAGTGGATGTGGGTTGTTTGAAGTGCAAACCTGAAGTTTAAACAACAGTTAACATTTAAATTTAAATTTTCATTTAAAAGCTGTCAGGCCGTCTACATGGGGTGCAATAGTGATTTCGTATTTGCTAAGAATAGACCAAATCTTAGTCTTATAAAATAGTCTGGGAATTTCTCACCTACTGCTGGATTTGATTAAGGAAATATTCTAACTTAGCATGTAAGTTTCAATATCTTTGAAGACTCTAAAGAGATAAAGGAAAGTGAAGCAGATTGTAACATATCTGTAGAAGTTAGGGCATTAACAAGGAGAAAATATCATGAAAATCCATATTTAAAGCTTGAAAAATGATAAGACACAACATTTTTGAGGATGTACAGTGCTGTGTACAGAGGTAGACCTAGATTTTATTACATTATTAAAATAATGTTGAAATTTCTGGGTTTAGTAATTAAAAGTTTTGAATTAAAAGCAGTTTCTCTGCCCATAAACTCTATTCAGGAGCCGATTTAAAGCTGCTGTGGGTGTCCTGTCTGGAGTTACCACCTGCCTGGCCTTCATTAAGCCTGCCATTAACAACATCTCACTAATGACACTGGGAGTTCCCTGCACAGCTTTGCTTATTGCTGAGTTGAAGAGGTAAGTACAGTTCTCCTCAATGCAAGCAGTGTTGCCTTCCCAGATCCTTATGACACCATGAGATGATAACACTAGATCTGTCTTCAGTGCTTGTGACAGCAGATCAGAAATGCTTCTACCACATGCAAGAGCAAATGCAGTGTAGGTTTGCTTGGCAATTCAGACATTTTTTGACAAGGATTTCTTTTCCCTAGGACATTATAGTAGGTCAGATACTTTCTGTGTTCTTGCAACATACCTCTTGCTGCAACCTGATTTACCTCAAATTTGTTTATTTATTGTGAAATTAGGGCCCAGGTTTCACTTTATGGACAGCATTTTTCTGTATAGTGTGCATAAGGGTGAGGTGATTGGCATGGTTGCAGTCTGGATGCTAGTGGGAATATGGAGCAAGGCCCAAGCACATGCGGAAGATGTTCCAACTCCAAAGTTGTACTGTGAGTCTTGCAAGACTTTGTCATCTGATATGATTAATATGATTGAGTCAGAGTGACAGAGATAAGGTTAATTACTGCATTTTGGAGGATAGATGTCAGTCAGGGCCATAGGAATCATAAAACCAGAATGCAAATAGAGAAGAGCCTGAGACCGATTTCCACATTTTAGAAAGTTCTTCTGTTGTAGTGATACTAGCTGCTGTCCAGAAACTTTTTTCCATCTCTTCATGCACTATGAGAAGGACCAGAGCAGTACTAGCATTTGAATTTGTCCTTTCTACCTCTTCTGCAGTGTCGGAGAAAGATTTTACAACTTATGCTTGCTCTTATATGTTGCATATGTCCATCAAAACGAGTTCGAACAAAATGTCTTTATTCTGATTGCGTCTGTTAGAAGAGAGATTTTTCTGTTTGCTGCATTACCCTGATCTGCCACTGCTGTACAATGGAAGCCTCTCCAAACAGTGTTTTGTAAAGGTGTGCGTGAGTCTTTTCACATTAGATGTCTTTCTGTGGTTAAAGACACTTGGAAACAGCACACAAGTTAGTTGTGGACAAGGTCAATAGCAGAACAATATTGGTGGTGTCTCATTTGGATGACAGCATGAAGGAACTACTGACAGGGCAAAGGGGCATCTGGTTGTGGCACTGGATAATCTTTGAATTCTCTGTCAGTTCCGTATCAGTTTTCCAGGCATGAGCTCCTGAGAAACTTGAAAGGACAAATTGTTAGTGTCTTCTAAGTTTGAGTACTGTTGTTTCAAATCTACGAATTGATACGCCTGCAGGTATTTGTTTTTTAAAACTCTTTCTGCAGGGTCATTGTCCTGGTTTGGGATAGATTTGGCAGGAAATCCAGCATCAATCATAAAGTCACCCCAGGACAGTCGTATGTTACTAAAATATCTGGAGTTTCTCAGCCTTTGTTTTAGGGAGAAAATTAAGAACACAGAGAGATCTTCTTTTTCAATTGATGAATAAAAAGGGACCAGAAGTGACATAGGGGCCTCTGTGGTTATGCATTGGGGTGGTTTAATGGAGCTGATATTTGTGGATGAATTCCTAAATGTAAAAGGCAAATAAAAAACTTTCATTTTAAGCTACACTGATCCTTTTGAAATTAAAAGGGTTACATTCTTGTAAACTGAGAGGTACGGAGTCATCTCTTCCCCTTTTGCAGGGGGAAAATTAATCTAAGCATTATTTAGAAGATTTGCTATTTTTCCTTTCTGTGCTACCATAGCCAGGAGGGGACTTCACATCCAAGTCTGGCAGGCTGCAGTGGAAATTCTTCTGTGAAATAGATATTTGGGGAAGAAAGGAAAAGTTGCTTCTGTTCCATGCTGAAGTTTTTGATATTTTAGAGCAAAACTCCTTGTTGTTATTCCTATTCTAGGCTGTCTTAATTTTGTACGGAATTTTGGGGAATCAGAACCACTGTGTTTTCAAATGAAAATTTTCCGTATAATGTTTGTCTTTGATGAGGAGATAATTTTGTCACAAAAGAGCATTACGTTCTTACATGTGGACCTGGTAAGGTAGAGTGTATGGCTGGGAAGGAGGAGGAGTGTATTGTGGGTAGGAGATGATCAAAAGAGCAAAAGGTAGTCAAGTGCCCTTGAAAGACAAAGAAATTGTTAAACTTTATTCTCATTTCTGTCACAACAAATCCCTTCCCGTGTTTCTTAAAAAAAAAAGAAAAAGCTCTACTAGAACATGGTATCAGTGGGAAGGTGGATGTGTATCCTTTGATTTGCCTAGTCCAAGCCAGAGATTATAATGTCATCAAGTTAGTAGCTATTTAGGGAGTTACCATCAGGCATATAACTTCCTCCATGTGCAGATAGATGCTAGTATTGTTGCTAAGCTGACTTCTGAGCCTTGAGCAGTGAAGGTTTACCCTAGTTTCTGGTCTGACCATTATTTGATTCTTCTGCTAGAAATCTGACTGTGGAGGGACCCTTACTTCATTATCGCAGGTTCCTTTATTCCCTTGACTAAAAGGTTAAGCTAGTTAAACGTTTGAAATTTTCCTTAGGATAGAAAGGGAGATATCTGTGTAACATTCAATCAATTAACATTGCACTGGTTTGAAGAGAAGCTAGATTGCTTTTTTGGGGGTTTCAAGACATTAGAAGATAATGCTGCTGGAAGTGTGTATTTAAGTGTCAAATAAAAAATGACTGGAGCTCGCAAGTGTTGCAGAAATGCTGATATTTGATAACTGATTTTTGTTAAACAGAGGACATTGTGCATTGTGTAGATGAAAGAGGAAACAGAAGTGCAAGTTTTATGGAATCCAGTTTCCTTCAGAATACAGTAAGATAGGATCGGGACAGCATTAATGTGTTTTTTAGACCTTCAGCTAGCAAGTTCTGTTTTAGTTCTTAACAGTGTCCATGTCTGTTGAGAAATAAAAGAAAGGCTGCATGTCCAGGTGGTATTTGCATTACATCTCTTCATTGTGGTAAAAGCAGTGACTCTGCAGTCTCCTGCTTCCCCAGCAAGCATCAAGCATGTCCTCACCCCATCTGAAGCACAGTTACTGCAGAAACTGAATACCCCATGATAGGTGATCTCAAAAAACCCAGGAGTATTACAGACATCAGCAGGCTGTACTTTTCTCATTGTGATCTTTCTGCCTTAAAGCAGTCCTTTGCAGAACACCCTACAACATCTAGTCTTAAGTTTATAAAAGTAATTTGCAGCACATGATGGTGGTACTGAGCAAACCTGTCATTACAGTCGGTACCATTGCTATGGCTGATCTTGTACTGGGTAAGTAATCCTTCAGTTTTCCTTTTCAGCCTTGAATTCGTTGAACCATGCAGGTTAATTGCCTTTTCCTCTTGGTATTTAGGTAGTCAGGTCCTAAAGGAGCTCTTAAGTCTGAGGCCAAACCTCTTATCTTAAATGGGATGCAGTTGCATGTGTTTATCTCCTTCAGACAGTCCAGGAAAGCCTCATATTCTCAATACACACACCCTTTCCTTTGTCAGGACACAGAAGTACTCATCTCAGTAGTCTAGTTTTATCCATCAAATAAACAAAATTGATTCATAGCTTAGCTGCTTAGGTACATGGTTTAATGCTGTTAGGAACAGTAGTACCTCTCACTGAGGAATAGAAATACCTTTGCATTAACAGGAGTCTTTGCACAGTAACAAATACGAGCAAATCTGTGCCTTTGCTGCATGGCTGGTTGTTAATGAACTGCATGTGTAACTAATGTTACACCCCTCTCTAGGTATAGGAATACCTCGATGTTTGCCCACCATTGGTACACTGGTATTTAAGACAATACCCAGAACACAGCTACTGATAAAATGGTTTGTTTTGTTACCTCACCTCTGCTTTGCATCAGAGCCAGACTTACTGTAAGTGAAATTCATCTGTTAAGTACATTTATGGTGGAGTCATTTTAATGATACATGTCTGGCATTGTTTTATAACTATTTATTTATGTTTTTCTCCTTAGGTGTGAAAACCTGCGCGTATACAAATTGGGTCTCTTTTCAGGTCTTTGGTGGATGCTAGCACTTTTTTGCTGGATCAGTGACAAAGCGTTTTGTGAGATCTGGTCCTCATTTAACTTTCCCTATTTGCACTGTGTGTGGTAAGTGTTGTGTATAAAGTCCAGAGTTTGATTCAAATGTGATCTGTCTCTCCAGATTACCCTTCTGTGCTGCTTGGTGGCTCTTTCTGGTTAGTTCTAGACAGAATAAAAGGTAAGATTTTATAAGCCCAGAACAAGTCTTGTGCTATTCAGGATGACAGATTTAGGAGTCTCTCTGGCATGATCATATTCTTAAGCAACAAGGTTCATTAATTGTAACTGAATTCCTTGTCGTACTGGTTACTAAAAACCACAGCTGTGACTATGAAAACTTAAACTGCCATTGATGGTAATCCTCATGATGAATGAGGATTAGTGATTAATTAATGATGATGAGGTGGAGGAGCAGTGAAGGGCTTTGATGCCTTTTCTCTTTTACCACCCAGCAAGTCACAGTTACTTATTTGAGGTGCATATCTCAGCATTTCTACACAAATCTGACAGGTGGAGAGAAACCAAAATGCTGGAGCCTGTTTAGACCAGGGATAAACTACGGTTTTTTAGTTTTCCTTTCCAAATATTCTTTGCGTCCATGCAAAGGACAGACTGCAGTCCTGTGGGGGGCTCGTGAGAAGATGGTGAAGGACAGACTGATTTTAAAGTATGGTTATACAGTTGATTGCTTTACTGAATTTATATTACTGATACTTTTTTTCTTTCCTTTTTTTTTTTTTCTTTCTTGGTGTGTGGGTGGCTATTCTCAGGCACATTTTGATTTGCCTTGCTGCATATCTGGGATGTGTCTGCTTTGCTTACTTCGATGCTGCCTCTGAGATCCCTGAGCAGGGCCCTGTCATAAAGTTCTGGCCCAGTGAAAGGTGGGCATTCATTGGAGTTCCCTACGTCACCCTCCTCTGCGCACACAAAAAAAGATCTGTGAAGATTACATGAAGTTGGAAGCCCTGGAATGGGGATGGATTTTCAACATAAACTTACATTCCAGCACAGACAATATTTATATAACGATAAATGACTAGTGTTGTATTTTCTTTTCTTCCTAAGATAGGCAGCACTTCAAGTGTCATAGGAAGAGGGAAGTCTGTTCATTCCTCTCTGAAGAAGAGAGAGGAAGCAGGAACATGGGGGCACTTGAACACTGAAGTAACAAAATGGCTTCTTTGTTTTTTGGGCCATGTTTTTGATGTAGCATTTCTCTTCATGAAAGAAGACCAGGGTCAAGGAATGATCTTTTTGTAGTAGGTCACCTTTGGTGCTTGATCCACTTCTTTTGTAACTTTCTTTGTTGAAAGAAAGCAGTCCAAGATGCCTACATCCCATTCTGTGTCCTTCCTAGCTCTGATTTTGCTGCATTTACACATGGCCACAAGAGTGTGCTCGAAGCCCACGCTGTTCCCAGCCTGGTGTGGCACCCAGGCTGTGCATTGCTTTGGGTCTCAGAATGCAGAGTTGCTTCCCCAAGTACAACAGGAGATGAGTGTTTGCAGCTGGATTACTCTGTAAGTGCAGTTAGGCAATGTAAATGCAGAGGGAGCTGACACAAGTCCCTAAAACCAGGTAGGAGTTCAAGGATTTTATTGTATTTCCACTGTCCTGTGAATATTTGTATGGTGCGTATTTCTTTCTTGCAGAAATGTCACAGAAATCCCTCTCTACCTCTTGAGACGTGCTTGGTTTTGAATTTGGCATTGAAGTGCTCACAGAAGTGTGAACATTACCTTCAGTAAGATCTCAGGTCAGCATTGATTGACAGTGTGATTGAACTATAAAAACTCATAGGTGCCTGGCTGCACATCTAATTTGAGACCTGACTTCTCACCAATGCATTGCAAAGTGATGTAAAAAATAGTCCAGTGCTCTGCTGGTTATACTTAGGAAAAGAGGAGATAACTGCTTAAAAACCAAGCTGAAGACCTAGATTTCAGTGAGCAATGAGATGTGATATTGAGTCTTGCACTCTTGCAAAAGATTCTGATTGTCTGGTTTATTTCAGTCCATTTTGTAAAGAAAAGGGATGTCTAGGTCCATTTAGTCTTGAGATTATTGGTGTTGAGGTTCAGGAACGGCTATAGTTCTTGCAAGCAATTAATATAAGGCCTGTTTATAAAAATGGTGCAAAATGCAGGCATGATTTTCAAGTATGAGCAATTGTAGCTGCTAATAACTGCAGTTTTGGAGGAAAAAAGGTCTACTCAGAGTCCTCATACCTCTAATATCAGAACTCTAAACGGGGTAAAGCTTTGAATGTACACTTTTATTATTAAGCGTTATTTCCTTTTTTAGTATTAGACCATGAAGTATTTTCTCTTTTGCTTATATGTCTCATGCTGTACTTGTTTTTTATCAATGCAAAAATGTACTCTATACAGTATCATCTTTATGAAAGTAGCTTTTAGCAAGAACTTTCAGCTGAATTAATTTTTAAGCATTTTAAAACCTCTAAAACTTTTATATTAAAATTTATGCTTAGAAAGCAAGAAGTAAGGTGTATGCTGATACTCTTGAAGCAAACTGTTAGTAGGAGATATGAATTTTTCATGAGACCTTCAAAATAGGTGAGTAGACCACTGTCAGGTGAGTGCCAAATCTTAAAAGCAGGACGGACATGAAATGGAACAGCACATATTTATAGCACTTGCTAGTAGATTTGAAACATCTTTTTTTTTTGACACACAGTGATACAATTTTTGTATGAAACCTCTTTAGAAAAATTTATGTGGTGATGTTTGTTACTCTTTGAAACACAGCTGTTTTTCCTTCCTGTCCCCTGATTATGAAATGATCAGCTTCAAACACGTCTCAGGTATTAAAAGTTCTATTATTAGATCCTTATACAGATAGGATTGCTGGCTGGAACCCAGCTAAGTTTTCTGATGTCTAACATGGCCCTACTTTGAGTAAGACTTTTTGATAGTGTTTGCTATATTATTATGGTAAGTAAGTTATTTTCAGTATTGCTTGGGAACCTAATAACTGCAGACATAATGTACTATTCAAAATGACTGGAGCCTTTCTACTTAATATTTTGCTTGAAAGCAACCTCTGACTCAAAGAGCTCTAGTTAATCTGCTGTCAGTTGCTGTCTTCTACTCTGCAGTCTGACTGCTCACAAAGAAGTAATTTTGTAATTTAAAAAATCTCAGTAGGGCATTCAGCTATTTAAGAAGTAAATTAATGCAGATAAGAGGCCAAGAATCATCTCCTGTATTTTTATTATCTAATCTCTAGCCTTTCTACCCTTCGTGGGAGATTTTGTAAACAAAGATCGCTATGTGTTGTTCAAAGCTTCACTGTAGAATTGGTTGGAGTATTCCTCTGTAGCAGCAGCTCACCACTTTTAGATTTAGTTATTTCACTGTACATTAAATTAGTATTAACTTATATAACTGAAATTAGCTACACTTATTTAAAAAAATAAAAATTATGCATTTTTTACAAGATTCACAGTTTTACAGTTTGCATCTACACAATAATGTTAGTACCCAAAGAAGTGTATGATTGGTATACAGAATGGTTTGTGCACTGGATCATACAGATTGATTGATTGAGTATGCACAAGGAGCTGTATTACATTGCAGTATAAAGTGATTTATATGCACCTGCAGGTTTTAAAGCCCCAGCATGCTTTCTTTCCCTGCTGGCAAAAAGTGAGTTAGTTCCTAGTCTTTAGGTTCAGTTAGTATTTTAGTCTATTTAGTGGGATGCAATACTGGGTTGAGTATATTGTAAATATTGACATGGCATATCCATCATTCCTTTAATGTTAAACTTCAGGGGTTTTTTAGAAAGAATGGTTAGTTTTCAGTGGTAGCAAACACTCAATTTAGTCATTAACAATTCAAGAAATACTATGTAAGGAGTGGTGTAGGGTTGGGTGTTTCTTCCGTCTCCATTTAAGTCTGTATACTAAATGTTTGTGTAAAACATGTAAACTTTGCAGCATTAAACTGTATTTGGAATAAATATTGTTTGCTTTTTCATACATCGTGTTTGTGGAGAAGAATGCAGCTGCTAGTATAATGCCTTGAACCATAAGGATAATTTTTTCCTTACACAGTTTTCAACAACTCTGACTCTGTGAGGAGAGAGACTGCATTAGATAGAAGACCATTAATTAGTGAGATAGTGATTACTTTGTGTGTCAAACTGGTTTTTGCAACTAGAACAAATATTTTAAAACTGCAAGTCTGTGAATCAATGAAGACAAAAAATGGTTAAAAATGAGTGGACTGTATTTCTGTAAATAGACAAAACTGGGTCAGAATGAGTACATTTGGGAGAACAAAGTGGGGATTTTCAGTGTATGTTGTCTAAGACTGTGCTTCCAACTTAGGGGAGTGAGTTGTGTATAGTAGCCTAGCACCTGCTTTTCCCCTCCTGCTTCCCTTTTACCATGGTTCCTCTCACTTCATGTAAAGGATCATTTTTGAGACATTCATGGAGCCTCATAAGCAATTATAATCAAGCTGGAAATAGCTGTTGTGTGAAAGCATAGCTATAATTTAAGAATGTTACCCACTCAGAATTAATGTCTTTAGCTGCTAAAAATTCAAAAACAGCTGGTGGGTTGGCTCATATATTGTTGTGTCACTCAGTCTGCTCTTATCTGGAATTTATGGACATGGTTTCCCATGGAAACAAGAGGAGCATCATTATACCACTGCATTTCCCTGATGGCTTCAGAGCTCTGTGCTTATTTTGTTCAAATCTGACAGAGGCAGGAGCCTTGGAGGTAATTTTTTACAAACTGTGCAAAAGATGGCCAGGCCTCTGAGACAAGCTACTGTTAAAATAATAGAGAACTTACCCAGGAGGGAAATCAAAGCAGTGTTTAAGTTCTGGATTCACTTTCCCTGTGGTTTGTACCAGCTACAGCATCCAGAGCTCCTTACACATGGAAGGAATTTAACATTCTTCTGTTCCAGAGATGGAGGAATTAGTGTAGCACACAGAGATCAACATTTTGCTCCAAACTTACAAAGCAGAAGCTCCCCCAAGAGGTTGGTTGGCAATGTCTTGTATTGCTATACTCCAGGCTGTCAGTTAAACACAGTGCAAGCTGAGAAAGACTGCAGTTCGAAGGAGGTGACTTCCAGGCCACAAACGTAGGAACCATAAAAACCTACTTGTAAACTTCCAGCATGTAGTGAGGAGGTGAGTAGGTATTGGTTAAAAACAGGTTGTGTCTACCTAATATAGTTTTCTTCTACAACAGGGTATTTGCTGTCCCTGTGGCTGTAGAAGAAATTTTCCTATTAGATATTGACACATAAGCATTCTAGCATGGTTTGACAGGACATAATTATAAAAGTGCTAGAAAATCTGTGTTTGATAGAAGTTCTGTCTGTGGATTTGTGTAAGACTGGATACCTGTTCCTGAGCTGTCCTAGGTGATTCATTATAAAATCAGAAAAAGGTGTAGAGTGGACCTCTGCAGAAAGTCCTTCCTGGGTCACCTTCTGTTTAATTGCTCAGCTGTGCCCACATACAAGTTACTGATAAAGTCTGGGAAGATTTGTGGATACCTTCAGAAAGAAGTCTAAAATCATAAGGTGGTTGGCTGAATTGTAAAAAAAACCCAAGAACAAAATTGAGTAAGAGCAATATATTAAACCTATATAGTTATTATTGACAATGCTGAATGCAGAATAACTAGGAAAGGAGAAGTTCTTACTACAAGAAGGATTAGTGTGGATCAGGAGCCAAATATAATACAATAATACATCACCTCATTAAAAAGAAAAAACCCAAAATCATACTGAAAAAATCCTGTAAGATCAGAAGAAATCCTTTCCTTCAGAGAGTACCAATGTGGATAACCAGCAGTTATCCAACCAGCAGTTGGAAAAAACTAAAGGCATGTAAGGAGAAAGAGACTTAGCCTTAAAAAACAGTGAGAGAAACACAGTGAAACACAGAAAAACAGTGTGAGATAGATACGGACATGATGCAAGGATGTAGAAGGAAGTGTGCAAAGATCCAGGAGAGGGTAGGTGCTGGAAACACAGGAATAGACTGTGGAGGGTTGGTATCTCTATCTCTTCATGAAGATATTTAAGGAGTTATTGGAGAAGCTATAAGCATTTGTATAGGACATGGACACTGCTGATCCTGCCTTGGGAGAGGGATATGGAGTAGCAGATGAGTAGTACTATTACTATGGAGTAGTAGTCTGACAGTCGAGACTCAGACACTTTTTTTTTTCCTCGTGTTGCTGTGCACATGTGCTGGACAGAATTAATTGTGGGCAGAGGTAAAGATGAGTACTTGGCCTGATTGCACTGGCAGAGAAATACCTGCACATGAGAGCATAATTGTGGGCATTACTGGAAAGTAACTGTCGTTTAAATTTGTGTAGATTCTTAGGTTAGGAAGAATCCAGGAACACAAAGGTCAAGCCATGGTCATGCTTGTGGGAAATTTTCTGTGACACTGGCACTTTACAAAGCCCAATCTGTTTGGAGAGCACAGAGTACACAAAATCACACAGAATATTCTGACTAGAAGGGGACTCACAAGTATCATTGAGTCCAACTCTTAAGTAAATGGTCTGCATGGGGATCAAACCCCTTGACCATAGTGTTATTAGCACTCCTAACTGTGGGATACACATATTGAGAAAGTAAGAAATTACAGCCTGAAAAATATTCCAGGCCGGAGCTTCTCAGCTCTGTTCCCAGCCTGATAAGCTGGTCCAGCTTATCAGGCTGGGAAAATATCTCCCAGGATGATAACTTGGTCAAAATAGAGATGAATTAATAACAAGATAGAACACCTGTTGTGTGCGTGACCAGGCCCAGGGAACGAGGTGTCTTCTCTCTGAACCAATCATCTTTTTCTGCTCTTGGAGTTGCGAGTCATGTTATAAAAACCAGTGTGTTTCTGAATAAACTTGTCTCTCTCTCTTTCCTGTCATGAGAGATGACCATGTAGCTGTGCATCTTATTTCTGCCACACCTAAGGGGTTAACACCCCATTCCACGGCTACACGTAACAACTGAGCTAGCTAATTTTTAAAAATAGAAAGGCCCACACAGCACTGGATATGCTGACATTAGATGGGACTCGCTTTTCTCAGCAAAGGAGGAGAGTCTGCTTGGGAACTAGCAGGGCTCACTGGCAGAGCTTTAAACGATGTGTTGGGGGAGGGGGACAATATCAGTCTTGTCCCTGGCAAGCTGTGGGATGAGAGGAAAAGGCTGGAGGGACAGGGTGCTGGCAATGGCCCTCAAAGTCTGAACTGTGCTGGAGCACACTTGCAGTCTTACAGAGATGAGCTGGAACTCCTGAGGTAAGAAGAGCCAACAGAGAAACACCAAGGAAATACCTGAAAATAATTAAGGGGTGCACCTCTAGGAAGGTAGCACTGCTGACAGCCCAGCTGAGGTGCCTTTACACCAATCCTCACAGCATAGGCAATAAGCAGGAGCTGGAATCCACTGTGATGCTAGAAAGTTATGACCTTGTTGCCATTACTGAAACTCAGTGGGATGAATCCCATGACTGGAGTACAGCTGTGGATAGCTATAGGCTGTTCAGAAGGTACTGGGCAGAAGGAGTGGCACAGGGGTTTCCCTCTGCATCTGTAGGTGGATCAAGTGTGAAGAGCTGTCTCTCAAGAAGAGCCATGGCCAAGGTTCAGCTTTAGATCAGTTGCATTATTTTGCATCACATGCAGTGCTCTGGTGCAGGGTCTGGAGAACTCTTCAGGGGGGCTTTTGAGGGGCCGTGACACCTCCTCAGCTACCCCTCACATGAATGTTGTGTAGATGTGACTTTCCTGGGGTGGGGAGTCCGGCAGCTGAGCTAGTCTGCACAGCAGAGGATGGGTGTTCACTGCCTCTGACTAGAGGTTTTCACATGCACACAAACCCTCCTTATCCCCGCCCCTGGTAGGGTGTCCATGCAAACCTGGCAATAGATAAGCCTCCACCGCAAAGCTGCTGGGCTTGCTGCTTCTGTGAATGCTCTCCCAGCTTTATCCATCACTTCCTAGGCCTGAGATGCTTTGAACAATAGTGTCGCTTGTCATATCTTGAATAGCCTTAGGCAGTTTAACTCACAGTTCAGGGTTTCATCCAGGAGACCCATTCAAGGTGAGCTTTAGTGGTGCAGCTTTGTTATACAGTTTTGCCATAATGGGCAAAAATTTTTATGACAATGTTTGTGCCATGAATTATAACATTTCAGTCTCTGACACCCACCTGGAGTTCTGTGTCCAGCTTTTGGTCCCCAGGATGGATAGGAACCTGTTGGAGCATGTCCAGAGAAGGGTCAACAAGTTAATCAGAGGGATGGGGCACCTCTTGTATGAGAGAATTGAGATCATTTGGCCTGGGGAAGAGAAGGCTTTGGGGTGACCTAATTGTGGCCCACCCAAAGGGAACTTAAAACAAAGATGGAGAGAGACTATTTACAATAGCGTGTATTGACAGGACATGGGGAAATGAACTGAAAAAGGATAGACTTAGCATAGATGTTAGGAAGAAATTCTTTACTGTGAGAGTAGTTAGACACTGGAACTGGTTTCCCAGGGAAGCTGTGGATGCCCCTCTCTGGAATTGTTCAAGACCAGATTGGATGGGGCTCTGAGCAACCTGGTCTGGTGGAAGGTGTCTGTCTCCAGGGCGGGGAGGCTGTAACTAGGAGATCTTTAAGGTGTCTTCCAACCCTAGCCATTTAGAGAATTTACGATTCTCTAAAAGCTTCTTACAAAACATTTTGAGAAGTAATGCAGTTCTGTCTCTATTCCCATTATCTCAAGTGTCTTTATGTCAGGGTTCTCACCTCAATACCAAAGTAAGTATAGCACTTTACTGTGTTGCAAGGGTTCTGTAAAGTCAGTGGTTTGATATTGGCTAAACACCAGGTAGCCATGAAAGTCGTTCATTCACCCTCTTTTGCTATAGTTGGGCAGAGGAGAGGGGAAAAAAGATTAACTAAGGGCTCATGAGTTGAGATAAGGATTGGGAGAAAAAACACTCTAAGTGCAAAATAGGTTCAAATTTAAAGGTATATTTATTATTAGCAGAGTCAGAGGAGGATAATGAGAAAGTAAAAGAAGCCTTTAAAATACCTTTTTCCCCCCAGCCCCTCCCACTTTTCTACTGACAGCGCAGGGAGACGGGGTGTGGGGGTTTTGGTCGGTTCGTGACTCCAGATCTCTTTCTGTTCGCTCAGGGAAACAAGTCTTTTCTCTGCAATGCTGTGGGGTTCCTCCCACAGGCCAACAGTCTTCTCAAACTGTTGGGGTGTGGGTAATTTGTCCACAGGGTGCAGTTCTCAAAGAATAGGCTGCTCTAGTTTGGAAGCAAGGGTCTTCTCTCTCTATCTCTGGAAGCAGGGGCTCTCTCTCTCTCTATCTTCAGGTCTCCCACAGCTTTCTCTGGCATCCACCTGCTCCAGCTTGAGCACTTTTCTCATGGGCTGTGAGTAATCTCTCCATCCCCATGGACTTTGTGCATTACAGGGGGACAGTTTGTTTTACCATGGTCCTCATCACAGCTTGCACAGGAATCTTTGCTCTGACACCTGAAGCACCTCCTCCTCCTCTTTCTTTTCCACTGACCTTGGTGTCGCCATGTTGTTTTCCCTCACATGTCCTCACTTCCTCCTCTTCTCTGACTACAAGAAAAACTGCTGCTTACAGGCACCATTGTCAACAAGTTCCACTAATTCCAAGGTTCTTCCAAGATCCTGCAGTGCCAAGAAGTTGATTTTATCTAGGTTCTGTATCGGGGAATCGCTTGTCACGCTTCTGCTGCCGGCCAAGCGGCCCCGCTGCCATCGCATGACCAGTGTTGGCTGCTGAGGCACTGGTGCTATTTCAACACCTCTCTTCAAGCAGGGTGCCAGGAAGGGGAAGCTGCTGCCACCACTCCTTCTCTTTTGCCCCCAGCGCAGTTGGCTAGGGGAGGCCAGGCAGGCAAGGAGAAGCCGCGGGCTGCACTGAGATGGCAGCGGCTGCAGCAGCGCACTGCCACACACCACCCCCAGGATAGTTCCTGGTGGTGGCACTTTGCCACCCCTAGAAAAAAACCGCGCATACGCTGTTTTGATTTGCTTCTTAAATATGTCATCACAGAGTGTCTTAGGTTGCAATACAGGATG
>VWZS01005566.1:155511-180676 GCA_013397075.1 Rhabdornis inornatus | reverse complement strand
TACTGTATTTCTATTTTAATTGTCCTAGTAAAGAACTGCTATTCCTATTCCCATATCTTTGCCTGAAAGCCCCCTTAATTTAAAAATTATAATGATTTGGAGGGAGGGTCTTTACATTCTCCATTTTAAAAAGAGGCTCCTGCCTTTCTTGGCAGACACCTGTGTTTCAAACCAAAACATAGAGGCATTACCAACCTCTCTGATTGGGCCAGCAGTATGTCCATCTTTAGAGCCATCAGAGATTGGCCTTGTTGGACATGGTGGAAGCTTCTAATAGCTTCTCACAGAAGCTAACCCTGAGGCTCCCCCACTGCCAAAAACCAGGCTGTGCAAAACCAACACAGTCAGTTAACTCTCTAAAATTTGTTTTTTGTGTATCTCATAGAGTATATTAAATATTCTTATGAGATATGAAATATTCTTAGAATTATGAAGTGATCAGTTTAATAAATACTAAAGAAGGAAAATATCAACAACCTACAAAAACAAGAACAAAATTCTAAGGGAACTGTTTTGATTCTCATATTCTCATATAACCTTGGTATCAATGGGGAACATGGAGAGTTCAAAGAATATAAGAGGTCTGGAAGTTTTCTCTGGATGAATTCCATGGGACTGGATGAAAGGTAAAACATATTTTGATCAAAAAAGAATGGTGCAATATAGTCACAGCACAAACAATTCAAGTATTCAGAGACACATCATCAGCAACCACAAAGGTACAAAAAGAAAGCAAAAGCACTTGGATTAAAAAAAAAAAACATTTAATGAAAAAAGATAAAAGTTATTCAGAAACCCTCCCTATACTCAATATTTACGCAGTTTTCTGTGGGACTCCACTCTGTTTGTTATGTGTCTTTTGTGACCATGTTGTGTCAGGTGCTCTTTCTCCATGAAAAAGGAAGTTAGAAGTTCTTGCAGGTGCTAGTTTACAGTGACAAGTGAGTGACATGATCTCAAAAAAAACTATTTTCTGAGGGAAAGAAAAAAAAGAGTGCATATTTGAACAACGAACCAGAGCGAAAAATCTGCACAAGGCTGAATACTTTGTTTGTATAGAAGTGATACCTGTTACTGACATTCATAACTACTTGGAGAAATTACTTAACAGCTGGGATGCAGAACAAGTGCGTTACTTTCCCCTACATCTGTGGGGGAAAAAGGGCTGTGGTGGAGGTGACTGTTCAGGGAAGATGTTCCCCTGACGAGGAAACTGCTAAGTTGTCCGTGAAGAAGTGGGAAGGAAACTCTGAATGATGGCTTTACTGGTAGGCAGGAGGGGAAAAGTCACAAGCAGACAGCTGCCTGGGGAGAGACTATGAAGGGAAAAACCTAAAACAAAATGTGGGCGTTTTAAGAGGGCTGCAGAGGATGGAAGATGACCTAGTTTTTTGTAGAAACCCATACAGCACTGCAACGTGATTCTCCACATGAACACATTTTGGAGTGATGCACTCCTTATAAGTTTGTCTACAGAACTGTGGTCTGCTTCTCTGCTGGCAGTGCACCAAGCAAGGATTGCAGTGTCCTAGGCAAACAGATAACTCAGTGTTTCAATATTGTGCTGTCACAGCTGCAGATAATATCTCCACAGAGAAGTAATGTGGTCTATCTCACTGGCCACAGTATCTGGATCACCTTTTGTTAATTGCTAAGCTGCTTTGCTAAAAGGAGAGAAGTTGATCAGTATAGCAAAACCCACGAACAAAGTCTGCTGTCATGAAACGATGGTAAAATAGGGCTAGAAATCTTCTAAGGAAGTACATATATCAACAGCAGGTCACAAGCAGGCTCACCCCTTCAAAAATGCATCAGGAAGAGTTTTTTTGCTTGGGCTGTTGTTCAAAAATTACAGTATTGCAGTAGCCACATTTTCCCTTTGTTTCAGTCACATAAGCAGTAGCAACCAGTGGACAAACAGACTTCAAGACTTAGTAGTAGCACATTTGTGCAGTATGAGGAAGAAGGATATCATAGGGGAAGGTTTCCTGCTGGTCCTGCATTCACATGTCTGGCTGAGTCAGGGTTTTGATGGTGCAGAAGTCCCCTGGGTAACATGCTAGCTAGTTTGCCACCTTTGTGAGCTGCAGTGAAAGGGATGGACCAGGCAATGGGTGAGAAGATGCTAACTTAGGCTTGCCTTCTGAATTTAGCTGTAAAATAAATCCCAAAACCAACCAACCAACCCCTCTCCCCCAAACCAGAAAACAAAACAAAAACAAACAAACAAAAACCATGGCAGAAGTCACTCAATATATTAGTGATGCCTATTATATCTTCCTGTAGAAATAGAGAGGTATAACCACAACATGACTTTTACTAATCCACTTCCGTAATCTAAATAAGTTCTGATCCTGAAAAATGCAGTACATCATTTGGAATATCTTTGTAGTACTATTATGGTATTTAAAACAAAGAGGTGGTGATGTGAAGAAAAGTTTAATTTGGAAGTTGTACTGAAGCAATCTGGTTCCAGAGCCTGCATTAGTTTTATAAATGGGATGGTTTATCTTGGTTTCTGTAAACCCTTGGCAGTTATTAGGGCCACTGGAAGAATGAAATGTTAAACCTGTAAGCAGGATCATAACCTGTCCTGCACTGCTCTTTGCCCCTCATTATATGGACTGGATTTAGCACTTCTGACTTTTCCCAGAAATCTTTAGCTTTGTTTCTTGTGATACTATTTTACCATGTCCCACATTCTCTATCTCTAGATGCCGTAACTTGTGGCTTTCCTGGTAGTCCTGAAGCTGCAGTGTTATGAAGATCTGCTGAACTGATTTTTGTGTCTGTGTTAAGATGCTGTCCTACCTTTGAAAATCAATGTAAATCCTTCCTCTGGCAGTGCATAATCAAGTTGATTTTGGAAACATCAATTTGGAAACAGCCTTTGAAAACATACCACAGTAGGACTGCTGTGGCATATTCCTATATGTGTTTGTATGAATCCCATTAAACACTACTGTAACCATATCCCATACCTGCAGAGACTTGCTGATGTACTGCTGTCCAACTCTGCTCGCAGGTGATTAGGGAAATTCCCATTAAAGTCAGTGACACTCTCCTGTATCTTAGACACCTGAGTACCAGGTAAGAAGTCAAGCCAATCAGGCTCTATATAGATTATTGTGAGTCTTTCCCCAAGATCATGAAGTTTGTGTCAAAAGCTACACTATTTTAAACTTAGGCAAGCAAGACTTCTTTGTGGTATTAGCTTACGTACTCATGCAATGTTTCTATTCCTTGTTTTAAATAAGAGCTACACCTTTGAGCCGAAAGTCAACAGTTCATGTTGCTTCTATGGAACCAGACAGTACAATCCCTATGCGGAACTGAAGCCTATCATCAAGAAGTCAGGGTGACCTGTCCTTCACCCATTCAGGAGAAAGAATGAAGAAGCCAGAGCTTCTCTTTCTTGGGTCTTCTGGTCTCTGAACTGTAGCATGGCATCAGGATACCACATGTTTCTTTTCACACTGTAGTGCTGTACCCTTGTCATACTAAGGTGTCTTTATAAAGGGTCTTGTATTGAAGACAAAAATCCTTGCATTGGGTGTCTGTCACAGGAAGTTTGTTCAGTTGAGATTGTGAGGAGCAAACTGGGTAAGTGGCTCATGTCTTCTCCACAGGCACAACGGAGGGGAAGAGGGTTAATGACACTGCAACACCTCATAGAGCATGACATGAGGCATCCACCAAAGGCAAGGATACATCTGCTATCTGTCTAACCAACGCTTGCTTCTTACTTCGTGCTCTGTGTTAATTTTGTGTCACTCCCTGAACTGTGATGGGCAGCACTATGTTTTACCATTGAGGGAAAGGGATAAATAGCCTGGGGAGGGAAGAAGCCTAGTGTGCCAGAAAAGAGATGCAATGTGCACTGCCAATACTGGTTGTAGCTTGACGGCAGAAAGGGAGAAACACTACAAGGAGTAAAATGCATAGGAAAGGAAAATAACTCATGGTATCATAAGTAATATTGGTGAGCACTTTCATGGTGTTTTGCAATTGCAGATCATGTGGCACAGCAGCCTTGTCCTTTGACCTTACTGCTTGGTACTTTTTCTTCAAATCTTCCCTTGCTAGTTACCTATTTTGCTAGTTAACCTGATGTGTGCTCTCACAATTCAGTGTCTTTGTAGTTCTCCTCTTTTTCTCTCTCTCTTATTCACCACAGCAAACAAAACTGCTGTGTCATGGCTTTCAAATTCATACCTCTGCTAGACTGAGTTACTAAATCTTTAATTCTCTGTCTGCACAACCACTGCCAATGATTGCGGCACTGAAAACTAATACAGACAGCAGAGCTGTTAGATACCTTCTAACCTGCTGGTATGGTGGCAGTTTGTGGCTGCAGTGTTCAGCAGCATAGAAACGTCTAAACACATAATATACATTGGACCTGAGTATACAAAATAAATTTTAACATAAGCCATAATATAAAGACCTTTCCAGAAGCAATGCTCTGCCTGAAGTGAAAGGTGTTACATCACTTGCAAAGGGGGAGATCAGCTGCTCTCTGAAGACTATGTTATCTTAATACTGCACATTGCTGTAAATTATATGAAAGGCCAGTCCTCCACTGAACTGCAATGAATGCCTGACCTCAAATATACCTTTTAACTATGAATATCAGAATTTAATTGCAAAATGTGAGAGTTTATTTCTTTTTACAAGTGTTTTTTGATTCAATATATTTATACTTGGGAAACTGAGGAATAAAGATCTGTCAGTCCTCGGACTGTAGCACTCTTTTTATAGCTGATAATTATCTGCAATATGAATAATAATAAAGATAAATTAAAAATGCATGTTTTATCCTGGTCAGCAGTTGAATGCAAGCATTAGTTTTTGCTCTATGACTGTTTCTAATAAAGCTGAGCATTTAGATAAGCAAATAATTCTTATTATTTTAATTAACCACATCTTATTTACATATTTACGGTAGAGTATAATCTGTTGTTATTGATATTTCCTTTTGGGAAGGTTAGATGTGGCATTCGTAATACAAGTCACTCTGTGATCTTGCTGATTTCTGCAGCAATCAAAGCTATAGCATAGGCAGGACATTGGCAAATGTAACACAGCGTGAAAGGTAGACCAGGGAAAATCACAGAAATCTTTTCGCCTGGTGGCATTTGTGGCAGATAAAAGTACTGCATCATAGAAAAGGCCCTTTATGCAGTATTAGTGATGTTATTTCTTGAACCTAAACAGCATTTAGGAAGTAATTGCAACCTTGAGAATTTCAACCCATTTAGCATCTCAGCTGGAATCAGAAATGGAAAGGCCAGAACTGCAGTATGAGCTGTCATTTTTTTAATATTATTTAACTGGAATATGTGGGTGATAGCATCTTGATAGTGTGAAGAAAATGCATAGAAAAAAATGCCTTGACTGTGGAAACAGCTTTGAAATCACTGACAGGTTTGCAGCTGAATGACAGCTTAGGTGCTCCAGGAGACCTCATGTCATGCTCTCTCTGTGAGAAACCAGCTCTTTGCTCCTCCATTCATAATGAAAGATATGATTGACCCTTAAACTGTTCCTAGCAATAATCACACTGTCAGAAAAAAGTGGACATTCTAACAGAAAAAAAAACTTTGAAATATTCTGCAGTGATCTCATTTTTTTCTCCTTTCCCATTGTTCCTCCCTTCTGTGACCCCAAATGTTCATTTTAGGAAAAGGATGACTCATGCAATAGAAAACTAAATGTAAAGCATATACTGTACATGTAAAGCATAGGTAAATGTAAGCATATATGGCATTATTTGTGACTGTATAAATATGCAACTGAAAAATTTGACAGTCGTTGACCTTGTTTTTATAAGGTCAAAGCTTTCAGAAAAATGGGTGAGACAGTCTGTACACACCATAGTACCTGAGTACCAAATTCATGCTAGCTGATAGAGAAGTCTTGTTAAAGCATGCAGGGTAGGTTGTCTGTGAGGCAGATTATTCATTCCTTGTGTGCTGCCTTTTAGTGGGGGTGGAGGATGCCACGGAAACAACTTTTGAGAGAGAAAGCTGCTCGAAGCTTCTACTATGTCCAGCAGAGCCAATCTTCCAAGGCTCTGACAATGGACATGTTGCTGGCCCACTTACAGAAGTTGGTAACGTCTCTGTGATGGCATATTTAAGAAGGAAAAAAGCCACGTGCAGTCCTTCTTCAGAGGGGTTGGAGGTGCCACGGTCGCGGTTCTCCTGGCACTGCGAGCGGCCGCACAGCTGCCGGACCCACACGGCCAGGGCGTCGCGGCCGGGGCCACGCACTGGGGCTGTGTGGCTGCCGCCATGGCTTGTGATGTACTTGGTGTGCTTAGCCCCTCTTAACCAGCTGTGCTGCGGGCAGAAGGGAAGAAGCAGTGGCAACAGCTTCTCCTCTTCGGCGCCTGCATTAAGAGAGGCGCTGAATGGTACCAGCACCGCAGCACCCAGCACTGCCCAAACAGTGCTGGCAGGGACCGTGTGGCCAACAGTGAGGGGTATGGCGAGCAATTCCCTGATACGGAGCTCAGATGAGATCAACCTTTCAACACTGGAAAACCCTATAAGAACTTCTCAATCGATAGAACTTGAGAACAAATGAACCTTCAGACAATAACTTTCTCCTAAGTCAGAGAAAAAAAAAAAAGGCAGAAACGTGAGGAGAACAACATGGTGACACTAAGGTCAGTGAGGGAAAGGAGGGAGAGGACTGCTCCAAAAATTGGAAGTGAGATTCTTCTGCAAACTGTGGTGAGGACTGTAACACAACAAACTGTTCCCCTGTAGTTCATGAATTGCATGGGGGGAATGCAGAAATCCACTTGCAGCCCGTGAGTAAAGGTGCTTATGCTGGAGCAAGTGGATGCTGAAAAGTTATAATCTAGTGGGAAACTCGAACAGAGAGAAGATAGAGAAAGAGGACCCTTGCTTCCAAACTAGAACAGCTCATCCTTAAAAGACTACACCCCATGAACTAATGATCCACGCGAAACAGTTGTGGGAAGACTGTTTGCCCATGGGGGGACTCATGTTGCAACAGGCCAGACTGCTACTCATGAAAATTAAAACCACACTGGAGCAGCTCACAGAGAACTGTCTCCTGTGGGAAGGACCCCGCAGCACAGAAAAAAACCCTCTCCTTTCCATAAGTGAACGGAAGAAAGATTTGTATAAATAACCAACTGACTACAAATCCCATGCTTTGTCTCTCTACGCCGTTGGTGAAAAAGAGGGAGGGAATGGGGCAAAAAAGTGTTCTAAAGGTTTAATTTAGTTGTCATTGCCCTAGTTTTATCCTATTAATAATTTTTCTCTATACCATTTAAATTTGAGCCTATTTTGCCCTTGGAGTATATCTTTCTAATTCTTAACTAATGAGCCCTTTGGTTTTTATTTACCCCTCCTCTGCTCAACTATAGCAGCAGAAAATGAGTGAATAATTTTTTTGTAGGTTCCTGGCTTTTGGCCAGTGTCAAACCACGACATCTTGCTTCAAGAAGGAAGGCTTTAAAAGCAAATAAAACTCCTCAGTGTGTGAGGATTATGATGCAAATTCATCAGGTCATTGCTAATTGGATACTAGGAGGTAGACAGGTTGCAAGGATTCTCCTGCTTTCAGTCAGCACTGGGAAAAGGCCTCTGGAAATGTCTTCTCAGTGTAATTCTCTTGCCACTAGAGATCCATGAAAAAGACACAAGCAGTGGAAGGTTACCACACATTTCTGTTGAAGTTTATCACTCGAGAAAGAAAATTTGTATCTTCTGTCCCTCAAAACATGCTTAGTTGTACTTCAGTCAGAAGACTAGGAGTTAATCCAATAGGCAACCGTTGGAGAAAGAAGACTTTACAAAAATGTTGCCCTCCATCAGTATTAGGTCTGCAATTCAAATATAAAGGTCAGCTGTGTTTCTGTGTTTCTTTCTAGTTGTCTTAAATAGGAGAAGACAGATGTCAAATTTTCCTCTTGATATAATCTTGATAGCCTTTTAAATAAAGACTGGAAAAACTTCCTAAAATGTAAGATGTTTCTCAGTCAGTTGAATGTCTGAAGTTGCTTGGTACCCAGATGAAAAATCCTACCATGTTAAGCAAATTAAAGTCTCTGACAAATATAAGCCTTCTGTGGTGTTTAAAATCCCCCCAACATATTCAGCCAGGATACACCTCAGAGATATATGTGATGTAATACACATAGAGGAATGGATCGAATGTTAGAATCATCAGAGTCATAGAATGGTTTGGATTGGAAACGACCTTAAAGATCCTCTAGGTAGAACCCTCAACAACTTGCCACAAGATCAGGTTGCTCAGAGCCGCATCCAACCTGGTCTTGAACACTTTCAGAGCGGACCATCCACAACTTCTCTGGATATCCCATTCCAGTGCCTCACAACCCTCACAGTAAAGAATTTCTTCCTAATATTGAATCTAAACCTACACTCCTTCAGTTTATGGTCATTCCCCCTTGTCCTGTCACCTATCACTACACGTCCTTGTGAAACATCTCTCTTGTATACCCCTTTAGGTACTAGAAGGCCACAGCTAGGTCCACCTGCAGCCTTCTCTTTCCAGGCTTATCTTCGTGCCCCGTTATTATCTTCGTGCCCCATAGGAGGGGCACGAAGATAGTAATGGGGCTGGAGCACTTCTCCTAGGTGACAGGCTGAGAGAGTTGGATTCTCCTGCTTTCAGTCAGCACTGGGAAAAGGCCAACTCTCTCAGCCTGTCACCTAGGAGAAGCGCTCCAGCCCCATTATTATCTTCGTGCCCCTCCTCTGGGCTTCCTACTGTAGGTCCATGACTTTTCAATGTATGACTCCCCACTCCAGGTGGGGAGTCACAGAGCAGAGCAGAGAGGCAGAATCCCCTCCCTCACCCTGCTGTCCACACTGCTTTGGATGCAACCCAGAATGCAGATATGTCTCTGGGCTGCAAGTACACATTGCCAGGTTATACTGAACTTCTCATCTACCAGCAACACCGAGTCCTTCTCCACCCTGCCTGTGTTTATACTTGGTGTTGCATTGACCCAGGTGCAGAACCTTGCACTTTTTTTTGTTGAACTTCATGAGGTTTATACAGGTCCACTTCTCAGGCCTGTCAAGGTCCCTCTGGATGGCTTCCCTCCAGCATATTGACTGCACCACGCAGCTTGGTGTTGTCAGCAGCCTTGGTGGGAGTGCACTCAATCCCACTGTCCATGACACTGATGAAGATATTAAACAGAGTTGATACCAATACTGATACCTGAGGAACACCACTCATCTCTGGTCTCCACTTGGACATCAAACCATTGACTGTGACTCCAGAAAATTCCTTATCCACTGAGTAGTCCATGTGTCAAATCCATGTCTTTCCAACTGAGAGACAAGGATGTNTGTGTGTGCTGGGGAGTGTTTTCCTTGTTAAATAAACAGGGGTTTTTTTTCCACTTCTCTCCAAGGAAATTCTTCCCGAACCTGGTGGTGGGGGGAGGAGTTGTGGGGGGTTTGCTCTCTGGGGGCTCCTTCCGGAGGTCTTCCCCCAAATTTGCCCTAAACCAGTACAGATGTCATGCATGACTATTTACCCTTTAAAAAAGGTGGTGGTGTTTCCCCTTTTCCATTCAGTGGGAACTTCATCATACTGCCACGACTTCTCAAATATGATGGATAGTGGCTTAGCCACTTTCTTGGCTACGTCCATCAGGTCCTGTAGATGTATCTCATCAGGTCCCATGGACTTGGGAACCTTCATTTTCCTTAAATGGTCTCAAACCCAGTCTTCTACAGCAGGCAGTTCATTCTCCCAATATCTGATTTTACCTTATGCAACTGGAGCATTTGCTGGTGAAGATTGAGGCAAAAAAGCTGTTGAGTACCTTGGCCCACTCCATGTCCTGGGTAACCAAGTCTCTCATATCCTTTGTGACAGAACTCACATTTTCCTTGGTCCGTCTTTTGTTGCTGATTTTGTTACTCTTGGTGTCCTTGGCTAGACATACATCCATCAGTTTTTCTTAACCAGACCCCTGCCTGTTTGGACAATTTCCTGTATTCCTCCCAGGCCACCTTTCCTTGCTTTCACCCTCTGTAAGCTACCTTTGTAGCTTTGTTTGTTTTAAAATTCATCCAGGAGGTCCTTGCTTATTCATGCAGGCTTATTGGCATTGTTCCCTGATTTCCTGTTAGTAGGGATGCATTGCTCTTTAGCCTGGAGGAGATAATGTTTGAATATCATCCAGATCTCTTTGGCTCCTCTTCCCTGCAGAGCTTTTTTCCACATCACTCAACCTAGGAGATGCCTGAAGAGACCAAAGCTTGCTCTCCTGATGTCCAGGGTAGTGAGCTTGCTGTGTGCCCTCCTCCCTGCCCCAAGGATCTCAAACTCCACCTCTTCATGGTCACTGTAGCCCAGGCTGCCCCTGAACTTCACATTCCCCTCCAGCCCCTCCTCACTGGTGAGAATAAGGTTCAGCATGCATCTCTCCTTGTCTCCTCTATCACTTGGAGGAGAAAGTTGTCATCAAGGCATTCCAGAAATATTCTGAGTTGCCCATGCCCCTCTGTCCTGCCCCTGCAACAGATGTCAGGGTGTTGAAGTCCCCATGAGGACCAGGGTTTGTGAATGTGTGGCTGCTCCTCTCTTTCTTAGAGGGCCTCATTGGCTCAGCTGTCCTGGTCAGGTGGCCTGTAGCAGACTTCCACTATAAAGTCACCTGTCCCTGCCCTGCCTTTATTCCTGACCCATAAGCTCTAAGCTCCTCATCCAGCTCCTGGTGAAGCTCCATGCAGAACAGATGGTCACTGACATACAGGGCAAGACTGCCTCCCTGCCTCCCCTGCCCATCCTTCCTAAAGAGCCTGTTCCTTCCATTCCAACTCTGCAGTCATAGGAGTCATCTTACCATGTTTGCATGATACCAGTAAAACCATAGCCTTGCAGGTGGGTGGGCACATGTCTCTGGGTCCTCCTGTTTATTCCCCATGTTGTCTGCATTAGCATAGAGACATTTAAATTGGGCCCCCAGTGAGGCTGACTTTCTGTCTGGAGTGGCTGGAATTTCTTTCTCATCTGAATTGCCTTCAGATGCTCTCCTGCTGACCTCTGTATCCTCTCAAGGCTCTGAGCATGTCTTGCTGGCTCTGGCATCTACTTACACCAGTGCAATGGAGCATGATAGGCAGGTTGGGTTTTTCTTGTTCAAAAATCCATGTAGTTCTTCCACTCAGGAGACTGACTGTATACACAGCACTGCTAAACTGTTAGCCCTGCTGGGGAACAATCACCTGGGATAACAACCCGTCCTCCACTCCTTGCTGCCTGCCTATAGCTGGCCCTGCTACCGGGCTGGTGCCTACTTCAGCCGCAGCCTGGGGACTCTGGGTAGGAGCTTGTAGCAGGCAATCTGTGTCTTCAGAACCCTCCAACACTCCGTGGTTTTGCTAACCCCAACCAACACTTGCATGACTGCTGCTACAGAAAAGGCTCTAGTTATGTAAAAGCCAACCAGCCAGCCAGCCACATGGGAAGCTCCACAAGCTGAAGAAGTTGAACTTGGAACAGTTCTCTGCTTTATGAATTGAAAGCCTTCATGTTGTTAAGGTATTTATGATGTCTCTGGCTCTCCCTCCCATGAATTCTGTATGCTTAAAAGTGCAGGTCATTCACCTCTTTTTAAACAGAGGCACTTGATAGCAACTATTTGCTCTGCACTAAGGTAGCTGCTTCCATGTAGCTCATGGAAACTGGATTGCCTGTGGGATCTTCACCTTTCTGTCAAAGCTGAGTGAAACTAGCCAATGAGTAAAATACAAGAGTATGTCATCACTGGAAGAGGCAGGTATCCTGTCATGTTTTGTAAGGAAATCATATCATACTTTTAAAGCAAAGAGGGACAACTGAGATACTGGGAAATCTGTTTCTGTTGGTCCCCTGTTGTTTTGACTAGAACAGACTTCATACCTTCTCAATATTTCTTCATTACACTTTGAAAGACTGAGGTAATTGTCTAAAATCAGCAATTACTATTCCACAGGATGCATTTTATCTTTTTTTCCCCTACAGCAATACAATGAATTTGAACTTACGTACTGTCTCCCTAGCCCTTTTGTTTATGAAGAAGTATTGCACAAATTATACCCATCTGAGTGTTGTTTTAATCTTTCGTTGGCACTAATGGATTTATCTTGCTCTTAGTTCTCTTTATGCAATCTCTGAAAGCAACCAGTCCAGCAAGTAAGACACCAAGTCACTCTTTAGGCTCGCTCTTCATGCATCCGATTTATCTCCCACTGTGAAGCCCATTGAGATTTTGCTATCACTGAGGGCAAGGCCAGTCCTGTAGATACTGTTCATCCTGTGAAATAAACTAACTTGGTTAACTCAGGCTGCACTACTGTCCTGGGGTGACGTTGTGGTGCTTGTATCCCCAATCGTGTGTTCTGTTTGTGCTTCGTGTTGTGTTCTGTGCTTTCGGGACTGGCTCTGAGGGTGAGAGTTTGTTTTGTCTTGTTATCGGCCGGCTCACCTCCCCCACGGTCTGTGTTTAGGAAAAGGCTCGCTGGCCTTGCTTTGCTTGCTTTTGCTTGCTTGCTTGCTTGCTGGCTTGCTTGCCTTGCTTGCTTGCTTGCTTTGATTGCCTGCTTGCTTTGCTTGCCTGCTTTGCTTGCTTCTACTTTTTGCTTTTGCCTAAATACAATCATACCATCTGAACCTGTTCCGGACGGGGACCTGGGAAACACCACGAAACACCGGGAGTCTGCATTTTGTGATCAGCAGCAGTCATCCCCAGCGCCGGAGACCAACAACTGGGCGACCACTCGCAGGAGAGACTTTCTGAATTTGTCATCCTTTCAGAGCGGTGAAGGAGTTTTGTTTTTTTTCATCTGGTGTTGTTCAGTTTTCTTTTTGTGTGTGCTGGGGAGTGTTTTCCTTGTTAAATAAACAGGTTTTTTCCACTTCTCTCCAAGGAAATTCTTCCCGAACCCGGTGGTGGGGGGAGGAGTTGTGGGGGGTTTGCTCTCTAGGGGCTCCTTCCGGAGGTCTTCCCCCAAATTTGCCCTAAACCAGTACAACTACAAAATTAAGGGAATGCAGACTCCAGTAGGAGTAATGCAGACCAGTTAAAAGAAACACGAAGAGTAGACCTGAGAGAAATAAGACAAAGGACCGTGTTATGAAGAAAACTCCTTCCCTTTTGTATTCTCTCCCTGACCTATTTGCAACTACAAGATGATCATCACTCAGGCAGCACAGCTGTTCTGTCTGTGGTTTTGATCTGAGGGCTTTAGAGTGCTCTGTCGTTGAAGTCTCTTGCCTGAACTTTCCCCGATTGTCCTCCTGACAAAGGCACTGAAGGTAAAGTGAATAGATTGTTCTTTGCAGCTGCTCAAGAAGCATTTTCTCCTCCTTTCTGTGAATCCTATGATTCCCAGTATTGCCCTTGACCCAAATGACATCCCACAGTTAGGAGAACTCACAGCAGTTCTTCAGCTTCAAGGACTGAACACTGTTTATACGGAACAGAAATACCTTCCTCCAGTCATTGTCAATTACAAAAATGTACTATGTATTGCTAGGTGTCTCAGGAAGGAGAGATGATCATCCCTAGTGGGTTCTCAGTCATGCTTCTGTGGACAGAAAGCTGAAAGGCATGTTAGAGCTTGTGGTATCAGATTAAAGAAAAGTCAGTAGCAGTAATGCTATCAGTCAAGTCGTCACCAAAACTGCGGGAAAAACAGAAACTCTCTAACAACATTTTTTCACTATTAGAGAATCAAATCACTACTTTATTCTGGCCAGGATGTACAATTGAAATCATTCCATGGTTCTTTACCAGATATTTCAGATACCTATACAGACAAAACCCAAAGAATTTCTCATACATTGGTCCTCAATTACACAATTCTTAGTATTCAGTCTCCTGCTGGTTATAGTTCCCTTCACCTTCAATGCTAATTTGGTCCTCATTCTTTGGTTCTCTTATCAATCTCTTCCCAGACCTGGTGTCTCTAACCTCTCCAGGGGGTGATGTTTGGGGTAATGTTCGTTAATGTTAATTTCTGTCTTGTGTATCTATCTTCTGGCTACTCTCAACTGTAGGTCTTAAGCTCATCAGGCTCCCCGTGAACAGAATCTTCTGTAGAGAAACCTCAATTCCCCCGTTCCTGGGCAGAGGATAACAAACCCTTGACTAAAGTAACATTAAAAAATATTAGAAGTTGTATAATTTCCAACAAAGTCCCCTACCTCAAACCTGTTTTGGCAGAAGAAGCTCTGCTATTTACCATATGTTGCCCTGAAAAATGAAATATATAGTGGTTTTCAGCAGCATTTGATTTTTATGGTTGAAAAATGCTATCAGCCTAATAAAAACATGATTGTTCTTCCAGAGTCACAGTTTTGGTGGCAATACCTCCACATTAGCATGCAAAGCCAAACTTCCAAGCAACAAATTCATGCCCAGATATTGTCTCCAAATTGCACAGTAAGGCCAGTTTAAATAACTCACTTGATTTCACCTAGTTGTGGTTAGACTGCTTTTTCTGGTGCCAAAGAGACTTCTCAGACTAACTCTGCCCCCAATATATGAGAAATTGAGGAAGAAGTACAGTTTAGAGTAGAAAAATTACTTTTACTATATGAATTTGACTTTCCTGTTTTTTTTTCCTTTCAAATTAGCTGCATATTGACTGAGATTAAAACCAGACAGCCCCATAGGAGAAAGAGATACGTTCATTGAGCCTCCTTCCTTTGCCTCAGTTTCTACCTCTGTGTAGCTTGATAAGCATTTCAAAGACATCAAATTTTCACTCTGCTGCTGACTCATTGGTGGTCCACAGATCAAAATCAGCAAGGCCTTCAGATGCAACCAATCTGGACAAGTTGTTCCCTGCAGCCTGCTGGCAGGCTGTGTGTTGCATAGTGGGTTTGTGTAGCTCGGACGTGTGCTTTCACCCAGAGCCCTCCTGGAGGAGCAGAGACCTTCACCATCCCTTCCCCAGGAAATTATGGGATTCACTCCATTATTTGGCATGGCAACCAGAACACATAGTGAACAGAAGGAAATCTGTTGAATCTCAGTCTAGAAGGAAAATACAATCTGCAGCTCTTCAGAGGCATATGGTGGGGCTGAGAAAATTCACCCCATGGGAGCATTAAGTGGGAAGACATTCCCTACATGGGCCGTGATGAAAGGCAAAGTTCCATCCTGCCCCAGCTGCTCTTTATCGTACCTTGGGCTGGTGCAGGAGCCTAGAGAAACTTAGAGATTTGTTTAGGCACCTGCCCTGTATTGGCAAATGAAATACCTATTTACTGCACTCTTTATGATCTCTATCACTGCCCTTACTCTTCAACATTCAGCATTGAAATCAGCTCAGAGGAGGATGCTTTTGTTGCAATGAAGGCCAGCAGGGGTTTTGGCTGGAGAACAGCTGGTGTAATGCTAAGTATATATTTAGAAAAAGGACACGATGAGATGTACTGCCCTGCTTAATGTCCTTGCCTGGCTGTGCCTTGCTCTCTTCCTGCATTAAGGGTTTTATTATATCTCCTTGTCAGCAGACATAATTGCCTGCAAATGTCCGCAAGCACACCTGCTACCAGACACTTTGCTATTAAGGTAATTCCAATAAAATGAGAGCTTCAGCAACCATGCCAGTACCAGTTATTAATCCAGATAAACTACCTTCCATGGACCGAGGACATGACCTGTTTGTGTTTCAGTCCACCTACCTCCCCTGACATTCTGGAAGATCAGTGTTTCTCTGGGAGATCACTGTGCTCATCTCTGCCTGATTTTGTGGCAGACCTGGTGTCTGAGAGATTTTATTTTGCTTGCCCTTTCCCAGAAATGTCCACTCACAAGGTGTGCATGTTGGGGTCTGTTACTTTAGCAGCTCTAGACATGCTGGTACAGGTGTCAAAGTACCTTCATGCCAGTAAACTTCATTCTGCAGGGCAGGAATGGTAGAGCTCACCAGGGCAGGTGAGGCAGTGGGTGCATGTACATAGTGTTGGTGCCCACACTTTGCACAAACCCACTGTGAAACAACTGAGGATGCCCTGCTTCTGCCAGTTGCTCTCTGCTCCTTCCATGGTGCTGGGTGGTGCCTGTACAGCTGACCTTGCCACTCTGTGTTTAGCTGCCAAGTGAGATCACAGACAGCTAGAAGTGGTGTCAGCTGTGGTGCCAGCTGGGAAAATCTGGCCTTGCCTGAAGGACAGCAGTGTTGGCAGTGTACCTGAAGGAGCATCATGTGGGTATTAGCCCCTTACATTGCTTTCTTCTATAAGCAAAACCCACACTTTTCTCAGGGGTGTAATGGGTTACAAAAATATAAATGACTTACTGAGATACTAATTAAGATGAGAAAAGATGAAAAATCCCAGGAATACATAAAACAAAGCCTCGAAGAAAGAACCTGAGTTACGTCATGGCTGTTTCATTCCAGGGCTGTGGATTTACTTGCTGGTGAGGGTCCTTTCTGTTGCCTGAGCTTTATGAGGCATCAAAAGGCCTGAGACCTTTCCCTTCGAGCATCACCTGCCTCCACTTGCTGTTACCTTTTGTGACAGGAATTATTTTGGATGTTGGGCAGTGTGAGGAACAGAGAGGACAGGAGTGTGGAGAGAGCCAGGGCAGTAAAAACAGGCCTGAGGACAGGGAAGATTTGGCTCCACCATGCTTATCCCAGCTCTTCTCAGGACAACACCCTGGCATCTTTTAAATAGGTTTTTAACAGGACAGATGATATAGTGGAGAAAAGTTGTCCATGAAATTTCTTTTTGGAAAAATTGCGTATTAGCAGTCATGAACCTTTAGCAGTTTCTGTTTTCAGTCAGTTTCTGGTAAAAGCTTTGCTGAAAGTTGTTCTTCTGAGCAGAAAGTAAAAGGAATTTTAGGGAATAAATTTTCAAAGCTTCATTGTATAATATAACAGAAAATGGGTTTACGGATGCTTTTGACTGAGGCATAAATGCTGAATTCTACAGCACATTAGCCTGGAACAAGTTGATATTTCCAACACTCAAACTGATTTTTCTGCAATAGTGTTGCATTTTGTGAACTTTAGTGAAACTCCTTAGAGCTAGTTTTGGCAAGCAGTATGTCCTAGCTCCAGAGGATCAGACTACAATCTCCTAGTCTTGAAAATCCAGCTACCAAATGGGCAAGAGTTGGTCGCTGCTGTGAGAGGCAAATTCTGACCAGCAATATGGATGGGATGGTATCAAGGCAGGCAAGCAAGAAGGCAGGCAGGCAGTACATGACAAGAGCAGCTTGTCATGGGAATGACAGCTTCACAGGGAATTTGACAATTCTGAGAGTAGTTTCCCTTTTCCTTCATACTAGTTAGTAACAAAGAATAGGTAGTAAGTGGGGGTGAGGAGTGGGCAGCGGGAACATTTTTTTCGCTGTTACCATACAGTGCACTAAACTATTCACGGAATCACTGAATTTGTAAGGTTGGAAGGCATCATCGAGTCCAACCTCCCTGCTCACACAGTGTCCCCTAGAGGATGTTACTCTGGGCTGTATTCTTTCATTTTACAGAATTACACTGGGCTGCGGAGAGGCAGGAGGGAAAACCATCTGTTACACATCCTTTTAGACAAAAATTGTAACTGATTTTTATGTCAGTTTTTCTCGTAGTCTTCCCTCCTGCCCTGCTCTCTGGATCACAGTGTCAAAGGCAAGGTCTGGTGAAGAGGCATGTTTTCCCATGCCAGACAGTGCCCACACACACCCTCCCACCCACTTCCTCCTCTGCCTCAGACAGCAAGCCCAAGCCAGACCTGCTCTTCAGCTCTGACGCAGTCCCACTGCAGGCAATCCTCCCACACAGCAGAACCAGCACATGCAGTTTCACATTTTTAGCAGCAGTTAGTGTAAAGTTGTAGATGAGAGCCAGTATTTCCTCATCATTGCTGGCGGACAGGCAAAAAGTGTTTGCAAGCAACCCAAAGGTTTGTGGGACACCTCTTGTTCATTCTAAGTTTCATTAATTGTTCAAACATCCTACTTGGAGTGATTTAAACTTACAGCATGCTGGTAACTTCTCTGACTGTCCTCATATTTAGCTAACAAGAAATGGTTCAGTTTGGGTTTGATGCTTCAGAAGCAATACTGTAGATTTACAATTAATTGCTACTACCGCATCATCCTGCCAAAAAATGCCATCTTGTCCACAAAATATATATGTTGCTCAAACCATGATGTGAAAATTTGCATAAATAAGAGACAAAGGGATGAAAAAACATCTCTCAGGGCTAAAATCTGTAGTCTAGCTCTATGTACTCTTTGCAAGTTTCTGGCACAAATATTTTTTTCTCTGAGATATGTGTTGACAGAAAAGGAATTCCTTGTTTTAAAGGGAAATTTTGAAGTCTTTCCAGGGAAGGAAAGTTCAAACTCAGTTTTAACATGTGCATTGCTTTTCTCCTTGTCAATAAACACTCCAAATGCAACTATTTGTAAAGGAAAAAGTGATAGTGAATGGTTTTTTCTGCACTACAGGTAAGGCAGTGAAGCACTTGCTTGTGAACACATAATAAAGCAACTTGCCTTCACTCCCCCTGGCAGGATTGTGGTGGATATATAGTATGTTTTTATTTTCTCTCTGCTCAACCCAGTCCTATACCATCAAGGCCTGCTGTGGTACTGAAGGATTTAAAATACTCCACTTGACAAAAGTCACTGCAGTTGAGGAAGGGATCGAGTGTTAGCAAGCAGTAAGGTAAGAAAACACACACCCATAGAGCAAAACTATGAACACCTCTGTGTGTATGTATGCATGTTTACTTCTCAGATAAAGCCTAAATGTCTTTTTACAAACACTCTATCTCCAACCTAAATTTCAAAACATTCCACATGTGTCTCTGTGACTTGGAGCCTACACCAGCTTTGGTTGCTGTAGGATGTATTTGACCTTGTTGTTTTTTGTTGTTTGGCAGGCATGGATGTTTCAGGACAATCACCATTCTCAGCTCCTAGGCTATCTGCAAATTTCTTTTGTTTCCAATCTAAAATGTTAAGGCTTGAGTAAGATTAAAGATGAATGAAAAACCTCTACTGAGCTCACACCTTCAGTGTTGGCAGGACACCTCACAAAAAACACCTTAATTCATTGGGGAGGATGACTTCTGGGGCTACTATAGAAGAAATATTAAGTAATAATGTCTATGTGCAATGCAGTGCTTTGTAACTTGTGAAGAGGGAAATTTTGGTTGATTATGGGAAAATTTTAGTATTTTTGACTTTCTTTTGCTGTAATTTATTGAAGATCATTCTTTTATTTAAATGCATCATTCACCCAAGGACAGACTTAAAAAAAAAGGAAAAAGCATAGCTGGCAAGGACAACAGACTGTGCAGCCTGGAGATTAAACAAGGTGTCAAAGTAAAGAATGGCATTCAAAACATCTTGCGATCAAACCTATCAGTAAAGAAATACAAGGGAACTTGATCCTGAGCGGAACGACAGGGCTCCCGACATACACAGCTCCAGGTAGTTTGGATTCACATTGATCTGCAGATGAAAAATCCTTCTCTAACAAAATTTTAAGCCCACTGAAAGACACGCAATTTCCACATTCTGTGTATACACAGAAGGTGGACTGGGCAAGAGGCAAGAAGCAGTGCAGCTTGAACACCAGTAATGATGAGCAGCACTGCAGATCATCACTCAACCCAGAGAAGGTAGATAAAATACTATTTTCTGAGTAGCAGCAAGCCCAAGACCATTAAGACAAAAGATACTGAGCAAATTGACACACTCTTTAGTCTTTTTAGTAGTATTTATTGTTATTGTTATTCACACTTAGACAACTCAGTTACATTAAGTGATTTATATTAAGAACTCTGTATTAATGTGGTAAGGTGAGAAAGTGTACACACCACAGCGAAATATTCTGTAGATAGTGAAGTAGGACCTTGATAGAAGGGATTATTTCCAAGAGCCTATGTACAAATAAAGGTAACTTTCATACTATATACAAACTTATATTCACAGAGAATATACTGATTCAGACATACAAGAGTATCATCTAGTGAATAATGATCCATACACTTAAACACATGAGAAAAACAGGAATTTCCAGAGAGTTGCCTGGACTTGCAAAATAAAAAATACATGACAATGTATTTTTACTTTTAAAGTTTGAAATGAGTAAAGATGGGGGACTTCAGATTTTTCTTACAATTGGCTGAAACTGAGGGATGATAAGAGTATGAAAACTACAAAGTGAAACAAACATGCTAAAAAGGTTTTATTACAAAAATAGCATCTGATTGTCAACTACAACACACTACTATTTTCACATCGCAATACCATGTCCTCATCTTGCCATCTTAAGTGACAGAAATAATTTTATTTGATGTAAGTCACCTCTCCAGAGTCAGGATTGCAAAATTAAAACTGCAACAGGGATCTTGATAATGGAAATGAACACAAAACGAAATGAAATCCTTTGGTGTTACTTAATTTTGATAAGGGATTAAAAGAAATAATTGATTTCCATTGGATAACCTGACCCTGAAGACTTTTTGAAAAACTGACAGAAGCAACTGATTTCTTATAAACTTACTAAAACATAAGGAGCTTCCTTTACTGTGATCTCAGTGGGAGAAAAACATCAGTGTAGCAGAATGATTTAATTGGTTCATTGGGCCTGACTCTGCAAGCATTTTATTCCTTCTCCTGGGGTGAACAAGGGTAGCAGGATTGAGTCCCTACTGCAAAGGTAGTATGCAGCATTTTGCACAGCCCCACAGGAAAACTCGAGTATGAGGAGCAAACTCCCCCAACTTACTCACAGCATCACTAAGGCAAAACCAGATCCTGCTTTGCTGTACATTTATTTGTCAGTATTTGACATTATACCTTAAACAGAGACATGGAATTGATTCTTTAAAATTAATGATCCCCTTACTTAGAAACCCCATACTAGTCTTCTGGGTTTTTTATGGCTTCTTTTTGCATTAAGACAACTATGTGACATTAAATAAAAATAAAACTAAAATAGTAAAGTGCACGATCTTTAAAAACGTGTACCGATTTTGTTGCTGGGATTTTTGTTTGGGTTTTGTGTTTGATGAGTGGTGAATTTACAATAAATCTACATGAATGTACAGTTCATTTACCAATCTTGAATTACTCAGTCTTGTCCTGGGCTGTTTCACTTATGGCTCATGTAGGAACGATACGGCCAATTATGTGTCTGGTCTACCCATACTCCAAGAGATTACATGGCTTCTAGGCTGGGGCTGACCTGTGCCTGGCTGGCTGGAGCATGGGCTCGGTGCCATGCTAATGTGATGACAAGACTTCTGGAGAAGACATGGCCTGCATCTGGTCAGGCAGGAGCACAGGCAGGGGAAGGCTCAAACTATCTACAGCCATTTAGGACACTAGCCATTTAGCCACAAGTCCTGGGATGCTGCACACTGACACCTAGCAACACACTGCAGACCTACAGGATGGCCTGTCTGAAGTACAGGGCTGTGAGCCATATGTGACTGCAGTATTGGATGGGTGCACTGAACTGCAGAACTTCAGTTTGGAAGTGACGCTCCCCAGTTCCAATGGAAATGATGGATATCTCAACACTGATATTCCTGTAACTGATGGCAACAGACCCAAGAAGGATAATTTTAACATCACCAGGAATGAAACCCATGGCTGTTGGAGGACTGGAGCAGGATTCTTTTCCACAGTGTTGAGTGCAAACTATCCCATTTGATAATCTCAAAATCACTTTCTGCAAGTATTTTTTACAGGTGCAAATTCTTCAATTTAACTTTCTGGGAATAGCAGAAAAAAAAAGAATCACCTGCTCAAAGCTTTTTTTCAGTTAGTTGTGTCATTGTTATTTACAAGAGGTAAAAATATTTCCATGAACGCAAGTTAATGTAATTTATCTCTTTGTACATAGCTCTCAGAACAATTAGGTTTGTTATGTAACTGCATTTAGGAAATATGGGAACCTAAGATAAAAGTCTCTATCTTGTCCATGTTAATGGCAGAATTCATCTGTATTTCATTGGGCCAGTTCTTAGACAAGGGATTATTTACTTGCTATAAATAAAGAAAACCATCTGATACAGACTCATACTTGACTCAGAACATAAGTTATATGGACCACAAGATGCTATTTCAAGGAATTACTGCTGAAAGAATAATAATTAAAAAAACATTGAATATCCCCTTTTTTTGCAAAGTAAGTAATGAAGTAAAAGACAACCAGAGAAATAATCCCTTAAAAAACACCCAAACTTTAATAATATTTCTAAGCATCTATTTTTTCACAGTACTTGGATTAACTACATGTTTAACTTACCACTTTGTGGACCTTCATATCCACACACAACAGTACCATGAGTGACAGTGACCATAAACTACTTTAGAGTAGTATATGTGGAAATTATATGGTAGGTTCATTGCCATTACAAACAAATGACACCTAGATAAGATTGCTTGTCACCCACTGTGCTTTATGCTTCATGAAGTTTATGCAGTCAGCCACAACTGGATACATAAGCAGAAGCATACAGACACAAGAGCCTGTCTGCACTATAAGAAAGCACTAGCTTTCAGTAAAACAGTTAATTTAAAATACATGGAGCTTTGCTGAAAGATTTTTCCATGTCTACATTTAGTTCTTAAGGAGAGAATGTTCACCACACTTTTAATCACACTTTATAGTTTTTATCAAATTGTGACCAGGGTGGCTTCTGCAGAGAACAGTTTTAGAATTCCAATGGTATTTTGTACCAATGGGGCCCATTCTCATATTTAATTCCAATGAAGTTAGTGCAGAAAACCTTTAAAACTGGCTACAGTCTGAACCATGATCCTATTCAAATGCTACCAGAAATCCCTTCCAAAAATTCAACATTGATTCCATTCAGAGATTATGGTACCACAGAGGGTTGGTTATTTAATCTGAAATGGCATTCTTATCTTACTTGCTATGTTGCCAAGCTGGTGTCCTGAAAGTACTAAGCTAGAACAGGGTCTTTATCATAATGCCAATTTTTCTATTTATTATTCATTTATACTCCATAAGAATTATGCAGACAGCAGTATGAATTAAGTGGGCACAGGCATGCAGGCAGGTGGAAGAGGTTTTCAACACCAATCAGCTCACTGCAGAATTTGGGCAGTGTGAAGCACTGATCCCTAGTGAAGTCATTCAGAACTCTGGCTGAAGAAAATAGAAACTGAACTTTGGCTTCTAGGTGTGCAATGTTGAGAAGAGTTCATGATCCCACACTGAAATAATTATGAGCAATGAGAAACATTTTATGCTGGGAAATTTGCTGAGATTGTAAAACAGGAACGTTGCAACAAGTGTGTGCATTTCTGGCAGCATTGAGCCTGGACAACTCACTGACATCCAGTCACTGGGTTGGAGCAGCTTTTGACTGTTCTCTCAGCATTCCAGTTTAAGACTGAATTCCTTCTGTACAGAATAAGGGACTAAGCTTCTCCCTGCATCCCACTCCTCTTTTTTCTACCAGCCAGCAGAGCAATTGTCTTGTAATCAAAGAGCACATCAGCATCCGACTATCCATGAACAGTTTACCCCAGCAGTAGAAAGGTGCCTTGGCAAGTACACTGTTCACAGCCTTCACAGAAAGCACCACCCAATTGAAATCTGTCCTATTACCTCTAGAGGTACCACAGTTATTCAGCCTTTTGAAAAATTATCTGGCCAACATACACAAGGCAATGGAGCCATGAAATGTCTTATTTTGGAGGAGAAAAAGTTATTTTTAGTACCTTCCAAGATATATATGTGATAGGGACAAAGAGACATGGGAAAGAGATGAGACACATTTTGAGACAGTATAGAATGCCATTACAGGATACCAGTCCTTAATGGTACACATAAAGGTCTTCCTATAAGCTGTTTATGCCAGTTACTCTCTACTCCCTACATCCCCTCAGTGGGGCAGCAGTCTTTGCTGCTGATGCCCTGAGTTCACCAGAGTGCTCATAGAGCTCTGAAGGTCAGGTAGGAGTTTTCCTATTCCAGTGTGGGAGTTGTTACACCATGATGGCATGAAGTGAAAAAAGAAGGAAAAAAAAAAGGTAATATACTAAACAGAGATTGGACTCTGGTCTGGTTTCTCCATTTGAAATGTCAGATCAGTGAATCTGGGCATTGCAGTATTTTGTAAGTGCTCTCATACATGGCCCTTCCTTTAGATCAGTCTTATGTCTGATTCTACTTACTTGGGAAAGGACTGCCTGTTTTGAGCACTGTTGTCAGAGACAAAAGCATCTGGTGACTCCTCTGGAATAGACTGTACTATGGAGCCAGCTCTGTATTTGGGACACCCGTTTCAGCTGAGGTCAGAATTTGGGTTATAGATTTGCTTCAGGTCGCTGTTCTGTCAGTAGAGGGCACCGCAGTTATGTATATACACCCATCTTTCCATCGTGTACACCCGCAGGAACAAATGTTGGAGATGGGCAGCACTATCGTTAAGACGGGTAGGGATTCTGCACCAGTGAAGGATCTTGAATACAAAGACAAGTTTTTGCTCTCAATGTGAGAAGCTCACTCTAAAAAGCACTAAGAAGTAAGAGATGTTGCTTGTTGTATGATTAAGATCAAATACTGATTCCATATGTAGCTAGGACTTAGGACAATATATGAGTGGCAGACATTGCAACTCCTAGTATCCTTCCTTTATTTCATCAATATCTCACTTTTTTCTTCATGATATCACATAATATTAATATTCCTAATATTAATTTTGTACTGTTTTCTCTACCATTGTTTTCTGTCAAGTCCTTACTTTCTAGTCATACACTGCTACATACAAACACATATAACAGGAAAACAGTAAAGGACAAAGGGGATAAGTGATAAACAAACAATGTGGAGCAGAGAAAAACAGACAAGACAAAATGTGCTGAGCCTTCTGCTACACAGATGTGAGAATGGCATTGCCATAGTGAGCACAATACACATATGCTGAAACAGGTCACAGAAATGCACTGAAACTTCATGAACTCTTAATTGCACAAAAGACTTGAACAAACAAATGATTATCTGAAATAATTTCTTAACATTCATTCCAGTCCTCTCATATTTAAAAAAATGAACCAAACTACAGAAAGATGAACATTAGTTGCTTTTTCCCTTCTTTTCTTTTTTTTTTTGTTTTGGTTTTTTTTTTT
>VWZS01005566.1:139328-155448 GCA_013397075.1 Rhabdornis inornatus | reverse complement strand
TTTTGTTTTGTTTTGTTTTGTTCTGTTTTGGTTTTTTTTCTCTAGGTTTGGACCTTTTCCTTCTCTCAGTATCTCAGAAAAAGGATGTTGCATTTTCATTCTTTCCTGAGTTTCTTTAGACATGCACACTTCCAGCAATACTGAAGAATTTTCATGTAAGTTTCCTGCAGCTCCACTGTATTTAAATTGTGTTTCTCCTACCTAGTTTCAAGATTTATAACAGCAAATGTGAACTGCCCCAGCTTTATACAACAGCTGAAGATCTCTTCCAGCAATAACTATATGTAGCTGTGAAGGTCCTTACACTCCAAGTGTGAAATAGTGAAAGTCTATAAAGTATATATTCACTTAGCAATTAGGCTGCCACTTTATAACTACTTCTATTTTCTGTATGAAATACTATGCATAAGCAAATCAGCCTTTTTATTCTGGCATGAAAAGGCAAACTCATAATCATAACAGCATCTGAAAGCCATTGGTACTGTTGATATTGCTGCATTAGAAAAAATGGTGTGTTCACATAGCTGTATGATGTCACTGCATGCTGTGTTGCTATTAGAGAAGAAAGATTATCCCCATTCTGGTCTTTGCATGAGAATGCAATGAAAATCTGCACCAGTTACAAAATGGTCAGGCATCATGGCTCCTCCAGCGCCAGAGACAGAGTTTCTGGAACCTGAAGAGTTTTTGCAAGATGTCAAAAACCACCACTAACATCCTGCTGATTGCCTTTACAGACCTGTGATGCAGATGATCAAAACACTGATGAATTCCCTGGCTTTGCTGAAATCACATCATATAAATCCACTTACATGAAGAGACACACAAGCCCTTCTCTGTTTGTGACTCATCGCTTGTGTACGCTTTCCACTCAGGAGTTTCAGCAGGTTATAGGAAAAATCCTGTACCAGGGTGTGTGGGGGGTGGTGCCTCCACAAAGTTAATGCTAGCATTCCCCTTAGAAGAGGAGAGCTTTAAGAACTGAGCACGCTGTGTGTCTGTGCATACTACCAGAGAACGAGAAGTCTGCGGGTATGTACCGTAGGCAGAGGAGAAGCAGTCACTTTCACTGCTGTCGTGTGTACGTAGCGTGTCCAGTACTGAGCAGTGAGGATGTTCTGCAGCAGAGAAATCCTCGGTGCACCTGGACTCAGCCCTTCAGGCATAACTGCACTGTCCAGCAGCAGCCATTCTTCAGCTCTGAGATCGACCCTTTGTATCCTTTTCTTTCTTTCAGTCTTTTAAAATTGAGGAAGAGGACATTTACAGATCCATGGGTTGTTCCCACTGAAGTTTTCCACTGTGGTTTCTTCTTGCTGTTTTGTTTTGACATATGTATCTTTTCTTTAATAAATATATATGTTTTGTTTTTCTTTTTTCTTCTTTTTTTTTTTTTTTTTTAATTGAGAAACAGCACTTTTCACTAGATGGAGACAGGACATTGGATCACTTTGTCCTCCAGAAGGACACTGACAATCAGGAACACAAAGTAAAGCCCAAACATGAGGAAACCGAGGATTTTATTCATTCTCCACTTGCAGGAAGCAATGGAGAGGATGACAAAGAGCAGCATGATGAAGAGGAGGACAATCGCACAGAACAGACCATTGCTGCTGACTGTCACAGGGGCAAAGCTGTTAACCACAGCATATAGGAGCCATGGAAGAGGAAGGCTGTTAAGAAACAGAAAAATTAATTTAAAACATTGCAGAAGTCCAGAAGGGAGCACTAGGAAGTTTCTGGTGACAATTCAAAACACAACCAAAGGCTTCCTGCATAAAGTGAAGCAGGAAGAGGTGAATTATATTTCCCTTGGCTGGCAAATCATCTTCCTCTGTGAAGAGGAAAACCCCTTTAATTTGTTTCTAGATTTCACACCTTCTGCAGAAGCTATTTGCATTCCTTCCAACAGCCTGCCTGACAGGAGGGTGAGTTGCATAGAAACATGATCTTGCCGTGAAGAACCAGCACTCTGCAAGGCACTGCCCGCAAAATTTTGCCCTTAAATATATTTGTCCACATTTACTGTATAAACCTCTGTTAAACTGTGAACTTCAATTGAACTTCAGCTTAACTTCTATTTCTGTGTTTGCTGTCATTGCATTTCTCATCTCTCACGCCATGGAAGGAGACAATATCCCTCTGCAAGATGTCAAGCTGAAATAAATATTTAAGACACTGATTGGAGCTTAGCAGGCTTAGAAAGCATGAAGTGAATTGTTAGAAGCTCACAACATTAAAACTTTGAATAAGCAGCTCAGGAGAGAATAATTTATTACAGCTGCAGTACTAACTACACCAGTCTACAGCTCAACCGTGCCATTTCTTGGTAAATGTGACAGATTGGTGCAGGACAAAACCATTTCAATCATCAGGAAGATTAAACATTTTTTAAAAAGTAAGAAAGCACTGCAAAAGAGAAATAATTTTGTAATGCATCCTCTGTACTCCAAGTTGGAGGACATGGTTTTCATGTATTTTACAGGTTTGCTGCATATAGATATTTCAAAGACTTAATGCTTCGGGATTAATAGAAAAGTGGCCTTATTATCCTACTATGTCTAAAGTACTGCCATTAGCTAACAGATAAAGTAAAAAAGATATTTACAATACATTCTAACTTCAGGATCCTCTTTTGTACCTTTGTGCAGTTGCATATATTTTCAGCTGTGAAAACCATGATCTCTTCTACAACCAGGCTGTCTGGCACTGTAACTATGACTAGACCTGTTCTTCTGTTTGTGTGTGATAGCAAGAAACAACCAAAGATGGAGAAATTGAAAGTTTGGACATGATTCTCAGTACCTCCATCCTGTGTTGAAGATGAGAATGTAGGAACAAAAACAGAATTTATCTGTGTATTTCCTGCACATTTTTGAAACGCTGAGGCATAGCTTACGCTACTTCTGAACCTGATCTACTTTGGTCTCAAAAGATAAAAAAAAGAATTTGAATTACAGCATTATGCCAGAAATCATTATCTTAGAGCTGCCATGAAGTAGCGAAGTGTAAATAGAAAATTTCTGCACAATCTCATGTAGCTTCACATTGTCAGAGCTATGAAAAGGGCCCTTTTTGTTAACAGAGAATTGGTTTGTAATTTGGGACTTGTCAGGTGTAGGAAAAAAATTAATCACTTGTCAACAGCAGCCTAAATGAGTTACACAAGACAATGACTTTCTGGTTTTATAACAGCAATCATGTTGAATACTGCAGAGGCAATGAATTGTTCCTGATCATCATTTATAAAGAAAACTCTAGTATAAGCACAATGAGTGGTAGCAGAAAGCAAACAGCAACCTCACAAAAGTATAAAAAGCTTTGAAATTCCCTTTCAGAACAATGCCCTTGCACAATTTTGAAATGCAATTCACTTGCCTAAGCCTCTCTGTACTATATCAAAGCAGGGATTAGGCAACAAATTTAAAACATTTCTTCATGCAGATATCTATAAACTTCTACTTGCCACAGTAACATTCGCTGCATATTTGCATCACTCTCCTTTCCAAAGACTGCTGCTTCTGGGCAATGCCACAGCAATGTGCTAAGAACAAAGACTTGTTTAAAGTAGACAGTTTTCTTGGTGTAGAACTTACCCCACTGTGATGTCAAATATGTTGCTTCCAACAGAACTGGATACAGCCATGTCCCCCAGACCTTTGCGTGCTACAATAACGCTGGTAATAAGATCAGGAATGGATGTGCCAGCAGCTAGAATAGTCAATCCCATGATTTCTTCGGTAATACCAATGGTCTCTCCAACCTAGAAGGGTTTAAAAAAAAACAGAAAAAAAAGTGTCCTGCAGTGAAGAAATGTTTTCAGCTGTCCTGGACTTTCCCACTAGCTCGGAGAATACCAGGCAAGATCCGAGAAATACTAGTTTTCATAGATTTCCCCATGTATCAGGAGAAAGATAAGACTTTTAAATAGAAGCATAAGGTATTGACAAGCAGTTGTTGATGGTTCTGATGTTAAAAGAATGATCAAGTCCTGTGGTCAGGCCAACCACAGCTCTCTTGAACTACTTTCCATTTAGTCAGTACTGATTTACTTCATCCATGGTTACAGCTCCCAAAAGCAGCACCCAGCATGAGATAGATGGACTCTGATTAGAAATGGTCTTTTACAGTACAAAACATAATGCAGGGCTTTTATTTTGTACCAGTATCACCTCCTTACCTGGTGTGCCCACCAGACCATCAAGTAAGAAAAGAAGGCAATCCAGCTGATAGAGCCAAAAAATGTGATAGGAAAAAATTTTCTTGATGTCTGAAACACAAACAAGGAGAAACAGTGAAACCCTATATTGAAGGGTGACATGCCATACTCTTAATTGCTTTGCAGTATGAGAGTGGCTTCTCATTTTTTCTAATAGTCTGTTCTAAGCAACTGTTCTGATGATCAGATGATGATCAAAATACCTGCCAAGAAAGGTAAGAAACAGATGCCCTGACACTGGTATTTACTTACCTATGCTTCATTCTTCCAATTGCTTCAGTCATAAAATAAGAACTTGTGTGATGAATGGCAAGTTCTGGGTTGTCACTTTTATCATAATTCGTTATGACACAGTTTGCATATCTATTTAGCTCAATAGTGGTTTGACTTCTAAATTTATTAATAATTTCATGTTTCTTCAGATGAATGTCTTCAAATTGCTTCAACAGGTGCCCATATCTTTCCTTCCTACATTAGTAACTTTTTGCAACAAATTTCACAGTCAGTATAACAAAGACTGCCATATGGCAGAGGTAAAAACATGCACACCTAAAATTTGTTTACTCTGCTTGTGAAAACTACTCACTTTCTCAATATGTTAAGCACGTATTTTCCACGCTTCATTTTCTAGAGAAATTTAATGTTATAATGATATAAAAACATGCAAAACATACTATCAGGCCCTTCAATGAATTAAAAACTCTGTGTAACACCAAAGTAACTTAATTTTCATTTCCACTGTCTCCCTTACTAGTGTCAGATTTTGAACAGACTGTGTTCTTGCAGGCAATGAATGATTTATATTCAGATTAATGGTTTATTTTGGCTGTTTCCACTCTTTTGCATTTCCTATATTTCCTATTGACTAACTGAATCTATGTAACAAAAAGAGATCGAGTTAACTACTAAAGGAAGGAAACAAAACTGCAGTACTGCACCAGGCAAACATTATCTAAATCAAATCAGTACTTAAAATTAAATTTGTCCTGTGAATGAATTCTACTGATCTTTCTTTATGGTCACTGACCTTCTGAATGCAGATTTTACCCCAAATGATTTCTGACAGGAGACTAGCAGAGTCCTACAAATTTGCATGAATAACCAGTAGGACTGCCTGTGGAACCAAGTTATACCACTCTGAATGCCCCTTTCAGCTGCTGTAGTATTCCTGCAGTATTTCTTCCCATCTGGTCCTCACTAAATCTACTTCCACTCCAGAATTTTTGTTCCCTTGCATTGCAGGTCATGCCTCTGCTGCACCAGGAAGCTCATAAGACTGTGGATCATTCCCTAGATGTTGTGGGAGTAAATGGGATTGCAGGGCTTTCCCTCAATGTGACTTTTGGAGAGAAAGTACCGTTTGTTCTGATTCAGATTCTTCAAGCCATAATAAACACTTATTTTTTAGGGAGTTTACAGAGCTGCACAGCCAGCTTTTCTCACATAACAAACTCAGCAGGCATCTATATGAAACAGCTTCATTTAGGAACTGATCGTCATGGAATCACAGGGTGGCTGTAGACCAAGAGATGATCAGTGTATTGGGCTAGCCATTAGAGCTGGTCAAGCAGGAATGTCACTGTGTTTTTCCAGCCGAAGCTGAAAACAATGAGGCTGGCCTGTAGCTCAACGAGACTGTGTAGACTTTCTGCTGATGTAACTGGAATGAGCTCAGGACATTAACTGATGTAAAAAGGTTAAAGTCAGCAATGGCAGTTGTGCACACTCATCTACATCATGGTACAAATGGAGGGTCCATATCTGCTCCAGCAGCAGGTGCAGCTCCCAGCTGTGCTATAGAGCACTTACTCACTCCCTGTGTGTACTTTGCATAATGGTAAATGTCCTCCTGAAAACTCAGCGTGTTGACTAACATGACCTACACATTTTCACACCTGAATATACACAGGAGCACACATTAAATATGGTACAGATTAAACAACACCACTAGAGGGATGGAACACCTCTTCTGCGAGGAAAGGCTAAGATAATTTGGATTATACATCCTGGAGAAGAGAAGGCTTTGGGATGACATAACTGTGGCCTTGCAGTACCTGAAGGGAGCCTACAAGAAAGATGGAGAGAGACTGTTTACAAGAACATGTAGTGACAGGACAAAAGGACTGGAAGAAAGTAGGTTTAGATTGGACATTAGGAAGAAGTCTTTAGTGTGAGGATGGTTAGACAGTAGAACAGACTGCCCAGAGAAGCTGTGAATTCCCCATCCCTGGCAGTGTCCAAGGCCAGGCTGGACCGGGCTCTGAGCAACTTGATCTAGGGAAGGGTGTCCCTGTGGTTCCCATCCAACCCAAACCATTTTATGAATCTGTGATTCTAAACTCCCTCATAATATAAATAACTGAACTTCTGTTGGAGTAAAAGAAGTGGTCCAGTAGGTGTTATAAACTAATTACCCTTAAATAACTACCATGGCACTTGGAAATACCCTTTTCATATAAATTCCACTACTGTCAAAAGCACTGTACTCAGGGTATTTTGATCCATTTCTTAATTGCTTCTGGACTCATTGCAGAGTTACTTTTCAAATGAGACTTCCAAATTTCTATTAAACCAGAAAATATGATAATGAGCTTATGATATTTAAAACCTACTCAGATGAACTTTCAAATTTAAAATCAACATTTTATATGTGTTGGAGAACAGAAGACCTTAATGTGAAAAGGAACACAATTTGAAAGAAACGTATCAATGTAACAACCATCTGACACCAGGAGGAGAAGAATTAAGACTGGTAGAAATAAATGAATCTAAATAGTAATTTCCTCTTTTAAAACTAAACAGCTAGCACTTTGTTTTCACCATTCTTAGTAGTAAACTTTTCCAACTTTCAACATTTTTCATCTTTCTTGCAAAAAGCTGCGATCTTTTGGTAAGACATATGGTTAATGAGACAATGAAGCAATAAACTTGTTGGGACTGGTTGGTCACAAAATCTGCACAGAGCACCTTGCAGCAATGCAATTTGAATGTTCTCTGCACAGTACTCAAGATTTAAGCATACACTGGCTTAAGCAAAACTAATACAACTAGAGTCATACTGGTCAGTAATAGCTGTCTGATGGTGTGATTATATACACCAAATGGTTCTTGCAAAACAAGGAGACACTGCCTATCTGAGTCAAACGCCTATGGAATTTAGATGGCTAAGTCAGTAACTTTGCAGCATGTGTACTCCTTGCCTGTCTTAGCTAATCCTCTCCCACTAAAATTAACTGATAAGCAACAGTCCAAGATACTTTAATAGGCTTAACACTTAAATTACCTATTTTAAAATGGGGAACATTTACATTCAGAAGTGGCAAAATTTAAAGATTGTGCATTTTACAGGTGATGAAATAAAAAATGGACTCCATAGATGCTGCTATATAATTTGCATATAGATGAAAATTTTAAAAAGCCATAACAAGAATGCTGATTCTTTTTTGTATGCTGAATTTTATTTCAGAGTGCAACAACAATAATCATGCTTGTTTTGTAACTAGTTTCGGCATTCTTTTGAGATTTATGCAATTCCCACTCCCTAGCTCTTTGAAATACAGAGAGCTGCCAATTCTAAGCATTTTCCTAGAATTAGTCAGAGACAGCAGACAGCAATACTTCTCTCATTCTTTTTCAGTAGTTGTGGTGGTTGCCTTATAAAGACAGAGTACAGAGTTTATTAGCAATTGGCTCTTTTGTGGTCCTAGTAACAGATAAATGAGAGAAGCCATGGCTAATTCAGTTCACACATTATTTTCCTTTAACAAAAGCAAAAGGATTTTGTAGTTCCACTGTAGATTAGATGGATTGGTACTGTTCCTGTCTATCAGAAACCTTAAGAACATTTTTCTTGATACAAATTTATGTATTTACTTAATTAGTTAGTGTCTGAAAAACAGAGCTAAAAGTAGCAAAAATAGTCCAGGGATGAAGGCCTTTCTTCTTAGAGCTTGATCCTGGAAGGTAGAATAATTTGAAAGGTAACTTTTAATTTTAGCCAGCATTATTACCAACATTCTTTAACCTGAATGATTCAACATGTTTGTCTCTTTCATAAATCTATCTGCATTGCAAAGTTTGATCTTTCTTTCACACTTAACAGTGCTTAACTCTGATTACTCAGAACCTGCTCCTCTAAGTGGATCTGTACAGGAACATGTTGTCCTTGGTAACAGTACATCTCTGTATGGCTACACAGTTCATGGAAGTTAGCTCTTAGTTCGTAATGAGAATTTGCAGAGATAGAAAGGAACTCCCCCACATGGATCCATGATGGCAGCCCCAAAAGTAATTTTTCTGGCCTGTAGTGCAAAGGGATGGATAGTGGAGTAAGGTTATAATAAAAGAGGTAGTGTACAATATCTGCTCCTGACCTACTGGGGCACCTAGGTCACATAATTTTTCTTTCAATCTTTCAATATCTGTTACTCCAGGAGGTAAGCAATTACATATGTGACCTTTACAGAGCCACTGGGGAAACGAGCCATTAGTACAGGAAAAATACCCATTATTGTTCAAAACACCTGAGCAAAAATTCAGGAAAGAAATTCCCCAAGGGCACACCTACCTCTGGGATATGCCAACAACATTATTGATGTTATAGTAAGGATTTTAATATATACTGGCTTAACACTGTGAGCAGGTGTTATTAAGGCACTAAACACATTAAAACATCTCAGCTAGTCAATCAGCTGACAGTTAACTGAACTAATGCATAATCTATTCTAAGTATATAAAAATCTGCATATGTGTGCAGCAGAGCATAATAAGGCAGCAGGATTTTGCTAACTTTAGAACCAGAGACCTTGTCTACGAAATAATTTTTCTAGAGCTTCTGGGTTTCATGGAGATAAATGTACCTCGGAATAGTAAAAATAAATGCAGGCAAACCATCTCCTTTGCGTGGAGATAAAATATACATTAGAAAAAAGACTCTAGATGGAAAGAAGAAGTAATTGAAAAGTGGACACCCACAGAGGATGCCAGAGGCTCCATATGGTCTTTCAAATCAGTATATAGCACACAAGCATTTACTTTGTATACGCACATGCTAATCTGAGCATCCTGATGCAGAATTTGGGTTTCTGACTAAAATTCCCACATTTGCAAATCGAGCCCCTGATGGCAGGCACATCTAAAAAGTCTAGTTGAGTATTATTTTAGGTTTGCTGTAACTTTCATCTCACAGATTTCATTGAAAATTATATTCTGATGCACATGCTGAGCTGTGATAGCAGGCATCATTAAGTTAGGAAGGGATCAGTGGGGACGGCACACAGAAATAAGTGAGAATATTTTGATGATACATTAACGAAGCATACTTAAAATGTTAGATAGTTTATGCAATAATCTGGTTAATTCTTTGACAGCAATGTTCAAAGTAAGCAGCTTGTCATAGTGATACAGCCCATTACCTCTTCTGTTAATCTACATGTAATTACAAACGATATTATTTTTTTTTCTGTATAAAAAACTACTCCTTTCAGTGAATGGCATTTTAAAACTCTGTTGTAGACTTGTCTATCTGGCACATACAACCATGTTTATCTTTTGTGGTAATGGCAGGGTATTTTAGCAGCTGGATGTCAGCATGGAGTTCTGTTGTGAATGGTACTAGTGTTAATAATCACACATCACACAGTTGCAGGCAACTTGTCAAGATATTCACTTTCCCAAACTATTATTTACAAAACTGTTCTCATTTGTACAGTATGGAATATTGGATAAAGCTACAGGTCTACTTCTACTTATATTACTTTCAGATTTTCAAAATTCAAAATAATGCCCATAAATATTTCTTACTCATTTTACATCAAATTATGAAAAAAAATTACAAGGATAGTTTTGAATGACAAAAGGAGGGCATAAATTCAGAAATAAACAATCTTGAAATTCATGAAGTATGTTCTGTGTGTCATGAAACAGAAGTGATTTCCAGAGTTTTCTGTAATCTTTAAGAAAAAGAAAGCTTAAAGATTGGGAAGGGAAAAAGCATCAGAAGGGAAAACGTCATTTTATAGCCTTTGGAACCTTTTATCTAAAAACAAGTCAGAGATCTTGTTTTAGCTTCTTTCTTGCACTGAACTGCAGTTTTTCAGCGTGTGGGATGGGAAGGTTTTTCACTGTGTGTCAGGAGGAAAAAAGAATTCAGGGTGTTGATTTATAAATTTATATGCTGTACATGCCTCTTTTGCAGGAGTTTTAAACCTGTTTTTGATTCAGAAGGGAAAAGAGAGTAAAACACCACTAAACTTTTTTTTCAGCTCTTGATGCTCTCTGTTTTACTTTCTATGAGCCTTCCCAGTCAGGTCTATTTGTATATGTGAGTATAAAAGTGGTGAGCCTCGGTAACTTGTCAGCATTACATTACTCCGAAGTGTGTTTAGGACAAAACTAGCAAGTATTTTATACATGGAAGGACTTACAGATCTCATCCTAGTATGAAAATTACAAGATTATGGGTAGAAGAGAAAGGTCAAATAGAACATAAATGTAAGAGAAATGTATATCATTATGTTTGAACTAAAAAAAAAATTTAAACAGTCTAAAATCCTTCCAGTCATACCATTTAGGGCACTGCAAATAGACAGATACTCAGCACTTATGTGTTCAGCAGAGATTCAGAAATACAAATGTGAAGGCCCCAAAGAATTTTTCAGACCATTCACTTTATGTCATAAAGTAGGAGTGAATCCAAATTATAATCTTTATAGCGCTTTTACCAAGCATTTGCTCACAAAGACCCATTTGCATTTGAAGATTTGAATACTAATGTTGTGACTTCTTCAAAGAAGAAACAATTTAAAAAAACCTAATAGCTCTAGTCCTTTTTTGGCATTTAACTAGAGAGCCACGCTTTTGTGCAGGACACACAGACTTACAACAGTTACTTACAGGTTTTCTGACGTCTGGTAGGGTAGCCCACAGTGGGAAAACAATGGGTAATACAAGAAGATAGGTGACCTGCTTGCGTGGGGTTTCAGGCCAGGCCAGGCTGAGAGGCTGTTCCTCCTCATCCTCTTCATTCTGTAAGAAAAGCTCCAGTGAGCAGATTATCAAAGTGGATGAATGAAGTTAGGGATTCTTTCCAAAGGAGTTCAAGGACAGTGCTGTATTTCAGTGAGAACTACGGCATCTGAAAACATTAACGCCACACCTACCTAGCAACATTAGCTAGGACACACCAAAAAAGACTTTGCCAGACTGTGAGGTATCCCTACAGCACAGGCTGCCTGAGGATGTCCATTTGTTGACAATGTGGCTGGTCCCTTGGGATGTACAGGGTGTCTCTTGACAAGTGTTCCCATGGCTCTCCTTCGGGATGTGGGCTAGTCTAGTCGGGGATTAAGACTTGTCTGGGTTGTATCAAGCCTGGCCATACAGACAAGAGAGAGAGAATGTGTGCACATGTGTCTGCGCACACACACACACACACACACACACACAGACACACACAGACATAGATGGGCATCTTTACACGTGCATATAGATGTATACACGTATCTAACTTCTTAAGTTTTTGGGAGTAACTTGAAACCTTACTATTAAATATATATGCATATATATATATTTGTATGTATTGTCTTCTCCACAGGGAGATAGGGTAATGCAGGCACCTGTGGAGATCTAGTGCTGAGCTGCTGGGGTCAGATTGGGCTGCTCAGGGCTCTGCCCACTCAAACTGTGACACCAACAAGGATGGAGATGGCCCAGCTTCTCTGGGTCCCAACACTGCTGCCAGGTTTTCCACACGAGGAAAGGGCTTCTCCTTGTCTCTACCCGAAGACTTCCATGTTCAGACCAGTCACAACATAGCATTTGTGCTCTAACACAACAGTCCTAACAACTTGGTGCTAAAACACTCCTCTCCAATTTGTGTCACTGATTTTCACATCAGTAACTAGTCTCCATTTATGTGTAAGCTACCCACTTGTCATACCTGTTACAGAGTAGGTGTATAGGAACCCTCTCCTATGACAGAAAACATTTGGCTGCCACACACTTCTCTTTCCTTAGACTGCTTCTGCTAACAAAATGGAGCAGATATGGTGGGCAGATATGGTGGGCATGACTCAGCCTTTTGCATGCATGTATTAAAATAACTTTAAAATTTTTAACATAGGTAGGTGATGTCTCTAGAACTGCACATAAATTGCAGAATCAGGCAACTGAAAAATAGCCTGAACAATACTTTCACGTGTGTGTAATGCAAATGCTGTTAAAATTGTGAAAAGATATCTAGAGAGTTCAAGGAAAGCTAAAATAGTCTGAAAAAGAGTACCCAGTGAAAACTGTTTGATAATGTGAGTGATATATGATGACTTCTTCAGGTAGCATTCTTGGGCTTTATTTTTGCAAAAAATAATAATTGAGAGGTCTCCACAATATGCATGTTACTCCTCCTATAGATTTATAATCAGTTTCTTTTCAGTTATTGCCCTGTATTAAGATTGCTTACATAGACCTTATGATAATGCTATATGAAGCAATCATTTAAATGACCACACCAGCTGTTCTTTTCTAAGCAAAAGAGTTACTGATGAAATGTCACCATATGTTGATACTGTTAATAACATCTTCTATTTACCGCTAATTTTGAAGAACTGGTCTTGATTATTTTTCACTATTGTGAACTTCTGAATTGTTCAACTACCAGAACTGATCAGTACCTAAAGAAGCAAGCTCAGCTCTTAGCTTGGGATCTTTCACTAAGAAGGGATCACCTGATATCAATGGATTGGAAGCAAATTTACCTCTTGACACACTGACAAGCTGCAGCTACTTTTGAGTTGCGTGTTGATGTCAGCATTCTGCCAACCTCCATACTTGGTGAAACTCCCAAGTTGTATGACTGTATGACAACAGTAAAGTGAACAGGTCATAATGGTTATAATCATTACAAAAATTTTAAAAATGTATAACCACAATTTGTAGCACTCAACAGAGTACTTCAGAGGTTCCTGAGCAGCTTAAGAGGAGAGCTTTTGCCTTTAGCTTTCAGCTTTTCACTGAAGTGGACATACTATGCTTTATTGCTGGAAATCTACTGAAGACTTTAGAGGAACTGTGCTGGAGGAGAAGTTTGTGAGGCTACTTCCCAAAACCAAATCCATTCATTTTCCATTATGGTAGATGCTTTTGGGGTGGGAAAATCAACCTGAGACACAGGCTCAGCTTTGAAATATGATGACTGAGATAAAATTTGATCACAAAAGGACCAATTGAAGGGTTGCCTAGGTAACTCTTTCTGAATGGCCTCTGTGTAATTCAATCAGCCAACTCAGCTGGAATAAAGCTTTCTAAGTGACTGCCGCATAAACAGCACTGAGTGGCAAAGTACTTCCTGAACTGCCATCTTTAGAGGTTAGCCATGATTAACAATTATATTTAATCACAACAAAACTTTACATTAGTCTGAGTTTGCACATAAGTCTTAAAAATATCTAGACAGTAATGCCTATGTTGGTTCCTGCACTACTGTACCAGTACACACTGTAGTTCAACACTGGGTCTTGTTCTGAGTCAAACACCTCTGGGTGTGCATGAACACAGATGCAGCATGAGTGGCTGTAGAAAAGAACCACAAAGAATTGCTTTAGGAGATTGCCAGATCCTCCTGAGAAACCCTGATCTATCTGTTCAAGATCTTTCTACCTTCCAGTTATCTTACATCATCCCTTTCCTCAAGACAACTATCCCCAAAATATAAGGCCAAACACAAGCTCACAGTGCAGAAAAAACACTTTTTTTTTCTAGTTTAACTCCAGGATACATTACAGATGTTGCAGAATGGATATTCTTTTCCTGTTTTGTAAATTGGATTTGGCATCTTATTTTCAATGCTGACCTTCCAAAAATCAGTGGAAGTAATGAAGTTCAAAGTATTTGTAGATCTAGCTTCCATGAATTTCAAAGTAACACTAAATTATCCACTGATGTTGAAAAAAAGAATGGGAAATAATTTCGGCAGCTCTAAAACCACACAAATGTGTTATGCTGTGGACTAAGCAGCAGTAACAGAAAATGACTCAGCACAGATTTATGGCAGAGATTTCCTGCACTGTCTGTGGCTCCAGCCATGTACATACTAAATATGCACTATCACAGTTTGTAGAAACTAATCCTGAAAATATAATTTTATTTCCGTCTGTATGATGAAAACTCTGCACTTGCAATGTTCAGTATGATTATATTCTGCAATGCTAAGAAGGAAATGTAATTATAAGATGATATATACCCAGGAATTCAATGGCCTAAATACATATGATGGTACCATTTTAGATACCTTCTGGTATCTGCCTTGACCCCCACATGCTCCAACAGAAGTGAAGAATATTCTGCTCACTTTATGACACACCTGCCACACCGTGCAAAGATCTCCATTTCTTTTGGGCAGCTGAAGCGCTACTACCTACCCATATCCACTCCAAAACCCATTCCCTGCTAAATCTCTGTAGCTAATTAACTTCAATGGTACTGGACTGGACAAATGGGAAAGCTGCATCACCTGATATGATGAACTCTGATGATAATCCATTAGACAGAAACTGCTGTATTAAGTCAGAACAAAAACTGATTTATACCAGCACCTTGCTATGGTCAGACATGGGCATTCAGAGACTAAGTATTGGAATACGGCATATTTTTTCATCTTCCACAAATTCATAGAATCATAGCAATATCTAGGCTGGAAAAGACACTTTAGATCATCAAGTCCAACCATAAACCTAACACTGCCAGCTCCATCACTAAACCATGTCCCCAAGCACCACACCTACACATATTCTAAATACTTCCACGGATGGTGACACAACCACTTTTATGCTCGATAACTGATCTGATGCTTGATAACCCTTTCCATGAACCTATTTTTGTAAAATCTGATCTAACCTTCTCTGACATATCTTGAAGCCATTTCCTCTTGTCCTGTCACTTGCTGCTTCAGACAAGAGGCTGACCCCTACCTGGCTACGCCCTCCTTTCAGGCAACTGTAGAGAGCAGTAAGGTCTCCCTTCAGCTTCCTTTTCTCCAGGCTGAAAAACCCACCTCCCTCAGGTGCTTCCCATGGACTAGTGCTCCAGACCCTTCACCAGCTCCACTGTCCTTCTTGGACACACTCCAGCAATTCAATGTCTTTCTTGTAGCAAGGGGCCCAAAAGTGAACACAGGGTTTGAGATGTGGCCTCATCAGTTCCAGGGGTACAGAGGGACAATCACTGCCCTAGTCCTGCTGGCCACACTATTGCTAATACAAGCCAGGATGCCACTAGCTGTTGGCTAGCACAGAACCACAGCATCATAGAATAGTCCAGGTTGGAAGGGACCCCTGGAGATCTAGACTGTGACATCCACGTCCTTTCCCACCATGAAGTTTTTCATCCACTCTTCCCCAGCCTGTAGCATCGCTGCACAGGGTTGTTGTGACCCAAGGGCAGGCCTCAGCATCTGGCCTTACTGAACCTCACATCACTGGCCTCAGCCCATGGATCCAGCCTATCCAACCTCCCTGCAGAGCCTTCCTACCTTCCAGAAGATCAACACTCCAGCCCAGCTTCCATCACCTGCAAAATGACAGGTTGTACTTGATCCCCTCATCTAAATTATCAATAAAGACATTAAGCAGGACTGGCCTCAGTACAGAACCCTGGAGAACACCACCAGTGACTGACAGCTGGATTTACCTCCATTCACCACCATTCTCTGGGTCCTGCCATCCACTCAGTTTTTACCCAATCCACCCATCCATACCATGGAAAGCCAGTCTCTCCAGAGGAATAATGTGGGAAATGGTGTCAAATGCTTTACTAAGGTAGACAAAGTCCACAGCCTTTCCCTCTATTGACTATATGAGTCAGTTCATCATAGAAGTAGATCAGGTTGGTCAAGCAGGACCTGCCTTT
>VWZS01005566.1:48065-139239 GCA_013397075.1 Rhabdornis inornatus | reverse complement strand
ACCTCTCTGCAGAGCCTTCCTACCTTCCAGAAGATCAACACTCCAGCCCAGCTTCCATCACCTGCAAAATGACAGGTTGTACTTGATCCCCTCATCTAAATTATCAATAAAGACATTAAGCAGGACTGGCCTCAGTACAGAACCCTGGAGAACACCACCAGTGACTGACAGCTGGATTTACCTCCATTCACCACCATTCTCTGGGTCCTGCCATCCACTCAGTTTTTACCCAATCCACCCATCCATACCATGGAAAGCCAGTCTCTCCAGAGGAATAATGTGGGAAATGGTGTCAAATGCTTTACTAAGGTAGACAAAGTCCACAGCCTTTCCCTCTATTGACTATATGAGTCAGTTCATCATAGAAGTAGATCAGGTTGGTCAAGCAGGACCTGCCTTTGATAAACCCAGGCTGGTGGGGCCCGACCCCCTTGATGTCCTGCACGTGCTGTGTGATGGCACTCAGGGTGATCTGCTTCATGACCAACCCTGGCATCGAGGTCAGACTGACAGGCCTGTAGCTCTCTGGATCCTCCTTCCCATACTTTCTATATCTGGGCATCACATTTGCCAACTCCAGTCAACTGGGACCTCCCCATTTAGCCATGACTGCTGGTAAATGATACAAAGCAGCTTGTGAGCACTTCCATCAGCACCCTCAGTACTAGTGAGTGGATCCCATCCAGCCTCAGAGATTCATGTGTGTTAAGCAGTATAGCAGGTCACTGACCATTTCCCCTTTGATTATCGGGGCTTCATTCAGCTCCTCATACTTGTCTTCCAGCCCAGGGGTTTGATTGATCCTAATGACAGCCAATCTTGCTGTTAAAGAATAAGGCAAAAAAGGCATTCCATAGCTCTGCTTTTCCCTTATTCCTTGTCACAACATTTCCCATTGTATCCAAGACAGGATGGAGATTGTCCTTAACCCTCCTTCTGTCGCTGATGTCTTTCTAGAACACTTTTCATTTCCAGAAACACCTTTTATTGTCTTTTAACTGCAGAAGCCAAATTAAGCTCTGGATGGGCTTCGGCCCATCTAATTTTCTACCTGCATAATCTTACAGTATCCTTGTAGTCCTCCTGAGCTGCTTGTCTCTTCTTCCAAAGGTCATAAACTCTCATTTTTCCCCTGAGTTCAGCCTAAACTCTGTTCAGCCAGGCCAGTCTTCTTCCCAGACAGCTCTTCTTTCAGCACCTGGGGACCTGGGAGCTGACCATGCCTGCTCCTGCACCTTTAAGATTGTTTTTCTGAGCTATGTTCAGCCTTCCTGCACTCCCTTGTCCCCTTGGGACCACATCCCAAGGAACACTATCAACCAGCCCTGTAAACAGGCCAAAGTGTGCCCCTGGAAGTCCCAGGCAGCAGTTCTGCTGACCGCCCTCCTTACAGCTCTGAGAATAGAAAGAAGCTCTTCCTTTGTGGTCTATGTGCCCAAGATAGCGTCTGACCACCACATCTCCCACTAACCCTCTGTTCACAAGCAGCAGGTCCAGATGGGCACCTTCCCTGGCTGGCTTCCTCACCCACTGTGGCAGGAATATCAAGACATGTTTCACACAGTTCAGAAACCTCCTGGGCTGTTCCCTTTCTGCGGCGTCGCATTTCCAGCAGACATCTGGTATATTAAAGTGTCCCAGAAGAAAAAGGTCCAGCAACTGTAAGACTTCCTCCAGCTGCTTATAGCATATTTTTGTCTTCCTCTTTGAACTGGTTGGATGGTCTATACTAGACTCCCACCAGGATATAGGTTTTGTTGGTCTTACCCATGAATACTCAACCCTTTCAAAACCATCATCAAGCTTGAGAAAGTCAAACACTCCATAACATACTGGCCTACCATACCACCTCTCCTTCCTTGCCTATCCCTTCTGAAGAGTTTATAACCATCCATTGCATCACTCCAATTGTGCAAGTAATCCACTATGTTTATGTTACTGCAATTGCACCAGCTGCTGAATGGCTTCCAGTCCCTCCTGCTTGTTGTACACGCTGCATGCATTGGTGTAGACGTACTTTAGTTGGGCTACTAGTCCTGTCATATATTGGGGGGGAGGAGCCCTAATTACTATGTGACTGTTCTCAGATGCTTCTGATGTTTCTAATGGATTGATGATGCTTAGATCTTTGCAGCTGTATGTGGATCTTAATCCACCACCTCCACTGAGATGGTGAAGGTGCTATGTGAATTAGTACAGGGACGTTTCAAGTGTGCTCTGGTGTAATCAGCACATGATGGTGCAGACTGAAGAACCACACTAGCACACTGTTCCTCAAATATTGATGTCTGATGATAAGCCAACTCCTTAGCTTATCTCTAGCATGCCTGGTTTAATCCCTTTCTTTTTTTCAAATCTAGTTTAAGGCTCTTTCAATAAGCTCTGCTGACTCAGATCCCTTTGCTCCTTTGAGACAGGTGTACCCTGTAAGTCATCAGCAGGCCCAGACTTGTTTAAGCCAATCCATGATAAAAAACCCTAAAATTCTGCTGGTGACACCACTCTTGGAGCAAGTTATTAACCTGAGTCTTCTTATTTCTTCCCAATCATGTCCTGCAACTGGAAGAATACAGAATTACATACTTGGCCCCTCATCCCTTAACCAGTCATTAAAGATTTAAATGTAGCTGCATTAGTCTTCACATATAGTAGTCATTACTGTGTTTCTATGAAATCCTTACTAATTCTGCCATAATTATTTTTGCTTTTTATGCATAGGATCCTCATTTCTTCTTGCTGATGTTTGAGACTGTCTTATTGTTACAGAGACATTTGCAGTGCTGAATAACAAATGTATACTAATGCCTAGATGGGATAATTGTGGCACCCTGGCATATATCTTATTGTTGCTATTATTATTATTAACAACGATAAGGAAATTAATCCTCTATTAGGAAAATGCCCTCTTTGCATCTTAAGAAATGAGATTAGAAGTGTTATTCTGCTTGGTGTTCTCTTTGATACATTTGTAACAAATTTTTAAAATCAATCTACATACATTCAAAACTCTATTCTTACTACTTCAGCTCTTCTTTTATTTAAATCATTACAAACAATTAAAAAGGTACGAAAACTATGGATGTTCCATATTTTACAGTTCTTTATTCAAGTACATCTATCAAATACTTATCTGTAATCCCAGGGAAGAAAGCACTTACTGGTTTGCTCAGGACTGTTTTAGAAACATGGGAAGGTTTGGGTTAGAAGGGACCTTAAAGATCACCTAAAAGCCCTACCCAGTCTGGCCTTGAACACTTCCACAGTTGCAGTTGGGGCATGCACAACTTCTCTGGGCAACCTGTTCCAGTACCTCACCACCCTCATAGTAAACAATTTCTTCCTAGTATCTAATCTAAATCTACCCAATCTTCCCAGTCAAATTTTTCCAAACAGAGGAAATTATGGTGTGTTTCACATTATGTAAACACTACAAACATATGATGACATTTCATCCACAATTATTTTGTTTATACACAACAGCTTATAGCAAACTCCATCTGCCAAAGTCACAAGGTAGTCACTCCTTCAAGCAAACATCACAAAATCATTGTCTCCACAGAGGTTTACACTCATATTACATTAGGAAAAACAGTTGCTTTTCTTGCACAACATTAAACAGAATTTTATACCTTTCCCCCACGCATTAGAAGAAAATGGAAAACGAGTAAAAGAACCACCTCAAACTTATCAGAAATACTGGATCACTTGATCACCAACTACTTGTATTGTGTAACAGCTAGAACATATGAACTATAAATACCATATTCGGAGGATTAATCTGTTAGTCCACCTAAGATGAAGAGCTAAGGTACACATTTTCATTTACATTTCTTGTGCATTCTGACTGCTGACACAATTAATCAATAAAGAATTAGAATGAGGGCTCCAGAAGAAAGGAAACTTAAGACAGCAATTATGTGCAGTTCCATTTTGCTTATGCTACAGCATGGGTATTGCTACTACCTATAAAGTGGCAATTTCTTTCTTTGCTGCAAAAGACTGCTCAGGTATTTTTTTTTTGTTTGGGGATGGTTTTTGTGCGTTTGTTTGTTTGCTTGTTTGTGAGGGTTTTTTTTGGAAATGAGGTCTGTACAACCCAATTTTTCACAATGAGTAAGTAAAGAAAATCTGATGTGATTGTGGTCTCAAATGTTCTCTGTCCCAGAGGTATGTAATGATTTTCCAAATGAGGTTTATTTTTTTCTTTAGAATGGCACATCTCGCATTAATCTGTTTCACTAGAAAGGCAGGCAATTGGAGCCCTACTATGAATAGCCTCAAGTCTCTGCCTTATGCTTCTTGTCTGCAAGCCACATCACTCATTTATGTTCTCCTACGTGTCACTAAAAAAAAAGAAAAGCAAAACAAGGTGAGATAGTAAGCTAGTGCAAGAGTATGCAATTTCTGTGGGATGACTAAGATAGAAAGCAACAACTTTCATTACAAATTCTTAAGTAAAATTCAAGCAGACAGTAATATTAAATCCATTAGCCTTCAGAATTCATTCTGTATATCTGGATACTCGTCTTAGGAGAGTTAATTTGTGCTAATATTTGCTGCACCATCAACTCACTGAAAAGAGCTACCTTTTGAGCAGACCCTACAGGAAGGAGAAAGGTCAGGTAGGTGTTTGGTCCAGATTCTCCTATTGCTGCTTGTGTCCTCTTGGGCACTTCCAGAAATAAGTAAAATCATGGCTCCCAAAACTTATATGCTAGTTTTTATGCTATGTTATTGCCAGCACTCTTTGGGGAATTTGAGAAGAAATTCTCAGAACCTAATACACAAAACTGCAGTCAGCTCACCAGGAGAAGTAACAGCTATGGTATCATGGAGGTACTTCTAAAGAATAAGCCTTTGTCTTCATGCTATTTTCCACAGTCCTAATTTTCAAGTCAAAACTGGTATATAGCAGCAAAAAATGTGGAGTAGGCAACTGAGTAGCATTGTGAAAATAAAGATCAACCCCTTTTGAAAGCAGCACTTCTCTGTAAGTTACAATGAGCAAACAAGATGCAGACATTTACTTTAGACCAAGCGTGGCAACTGAAAACATATTTGGACTTTGGAAAATAATTTTTATGATGAATCAAACAAATACCAGGGATGCTGGAAAATATCACAGCCTTACAACAAAGGCTGTTCTGATCTTCTCTACCCTCTCTCTCTGTGAAATAGTAATGTTTAACACAGCTCAGATTAATACCCTGAGACAGAGAAAGCAATGCTACTCCCATTCACATCAAGCTAATTTGATGTGAATGGAATGAGTATTCCAGGGAAGGGGAGGTATGTCCCCACCAGTGCTCTGTCCTGCAATGGTGGTGGTGATGCTCATCAGTGGGGAAGGCAAAACATACTTTGCCAGACTGCTGCTCAGGTAAACGGATTAAATCCAATGAAAACAATGAAGCCTTTGCACCATTCTCCTATGACATAAAAACTGCCTCTTATTTTCATGGAAAAGTTATCTCAGTCATGGCTGGCATGTAAATACTTTCCAGTGGGGTTTCCATGGAAACAGGGGAAACTGCGCATGTGTACGTGTGTATGTGTGCGTGTGCATCCATGTGTGCTTGCGTGTGTAGGTGGGAGGAAAAGGTGTTATCTTCAGATTGGAAACTATTTTTAGGTAAGCCACAGGTTAAAACGACTACCAAATGCTAGTTAAGAAGGTGGCAGGGGGTGGAACTGGTCTTCTCAGAAGGACCACATTCTGAAGGGCACTTTATAAAGCATTTAATGAGCTAGTAAGTGTCCTTTTAGTCTTCTTTCATTTTCTTATGCATGCTTGGTACCACGCTATGAAGTCTTATATAACAGAGTCTTCTCCTCTGTGGCAACCTACTAAAGGTTAAGAGACAGAATGCTGTAAGTAGAACAAAATCCCCAAGGAAGACGCAATATCCAGCAGAAAGGAAGGCAATTTCTGACTTCAAATAAAGCAGTAATGTCATACAGATGGTATGGTGGGAGGAGGTATTGTTCCCTCCTGTGCAGGCTAAGGAATGGGAGGAAACCCAGCTGCCTGTCCTTCTTAGCTGATGCTCCCAGTTTTATCAAAGAGTAGGATATGGGCTGCTGCTTATACTTAAGTGGGGTGATAAAGAGTCTCACGATCTGGCACAAATGACTGGGTTGCCGGGTACATTTTCTGGACACCCTTCTTTAATTTCTGCAAGCAGCATTAGGAGAGTTTTTCTTGCTGCTCAAGGGCTTGAGCTATAAAGAGAACAGCTGGATTTCCCTGGAGGACAGTGGAGTAAGAAAAATGGGGTTAAGGTCTTCGGAAAAAGGAAAAAGCAAGACAGTGGAGTTTGAAAGAGAGAAATGGAAAAATAAAAACAAAACAAACAAAAAACCCCCCAAATAAATTAGATAAAATCCACCTTGTCATGACACCTTGCAGAAGTCATTAAATTTACAGTGTCCTCACATCTGTATTGTGTGGTGTTTCAGCTCTGTGTTAGCCTTTCCTTCTTTCTTGAAAAAAAGGAAAGGAGGAAAGAAAAATAACTTGGAAAAAAATATAAAGAGGTTCCTAAAAAGCCCCTAAATGGAAAACTGAATCATGGCAATTGGAAGTATCATTCTTTTTTAAAAAAAATATACAAATATATGAAAAATAAAATACAATATGAAAGCTATTTTTTTCTCCTTTTCTTGCAGTCTTAGCCTGAGGCCATATTTTCACAAGGGTCTTTTCCTCAACATTGTAATTTTAAAAGAATAGGGGATTTATAAGTAAAATGGATTTATGTGCATATTCTGTTTTTACTAGAGGAACATAGATGACTTAATGTACTTTCAGACAATTCTAACTCCAGTATAGAGATTGGTATCCTAAAATGCTTGTGTCTAGGGATTTAGACCCAGACACTATAATCTGCATCAGTGAAAATTAGGAAAAAACCCACAAATATGCTTGTTTTGCAAGAGGGAAAAGCGTGAAGACCATACGGGAACTTGACAATGGAGGAGAAAGAATTAGATGCCTATGCAGGTCTTCTGTATCATCATGGCAAACATGGCTTCAGGATGACCTACTATGTGACTATATCCATTTCACATCCTGCAGTTTTCAGGACAACATTTTTCTTCCCCAAAGGCTATTTGAAGCTTTATCAGTCCAGACTGACAGTGTCTCTTGTTTTCTCAGTTCTAAATTATCATTATCACAACATGGAGGCACTAACAGCTCTTTTAAGAGGTTTTTCTCAACAGCACTTATGGATCACAAACTTTATCTTTAGACTATACAAATTAAAAACCAGAGAGAAGCAATTTTATACTGTCTTTCCAAATTCTGACACTACAGCAATTCCTTTTGCATTAGAGTACAGAAAAATCACTAAAATTTCAAGCTACTTGATTGAATTCTACTTAGAAACAGAAGCAAATGGTACCAATATACAATGGAGACGACTTGGTTACAAAGTGATCACAATTCAAGACCATTTGTAGGTCAAGTCTGGACAAGCTAAAAAGAAGGCTTTGGAAGGCAATGACCAGTTTCCCTTCTTCAAATTTTAATGTTCATTAATGGAAAGGGTCACAGAAATGCTGTGGGTGGGCTTCTGTTGTTGCCTCCAAATTTTGTTGTCTTCTATAAATTGAGAGTAATTTTATTAGTGTCCATGAAATCAATACACAGAGCAGAAGGAAACTGAACCACACAGTTTTAGCTTCAGAGCGATGCTAGAATTTGGAAAGGTGTTTAAGGAAGCCATGCACAAAGAGCCAGGCAATACATTGAGGAGAGGGTCTAGTACACCACAGAGCAGGCAGAGACCCTCACAGTGAAGTAGAATCCTAAGTATTATGGAAGCCTATTTACTTGTTCCATGGATGAATAGACTATTTATATTACAACTTCTCAAAAATTCCAGTATGTACTTTTAAATTACAAAATAGGCATCAGCATATCAATAACTCAAGCAGCCTAAGAAAGCTGCCAGGTTACCACTGGAAGAAGACAAAATTGGAAAGGCCACTGGGGAGGAATCCAGCACGGACCATCTCAAAATTGTGTTAGGAGACTGCTAGTTTTTTTTTTTTGGCAGCAAATACATGAAATCCTTTCATTCAGATTGATGGAGCTAAATCTGCAGACTCATTCCTCCACCAGTTACAAACCTCCCTGCTTTGCTCTATTGTGCCATTTGGATAAGGATAAATAATGTATCCCATATCTAACACATAAGAATCATTGTTCAGAATGTCCTAATACTTGCTGAAATTAACATAAAAGTTCCAAAGCCTCTCATCACTGCAAATTTAAACTGTCCAAAGGGGGATTAAAGGAATTGCACATTGCCGAGTAATGTACTCCTGCAATAATTTTCCCTTCTTCCCCTGCAGTGGCTTGAAACTGAAACCATTATTTCAAATAATAAAACTCCTTGACCTTGCAGATTTCTGAACAAGCCCGGGGAATGTTTTATTACAATGTAAATTGATAGCATGTGGACATTGCTGTGAGGTGTGATTGCTTAAGATTGCTTTTTCTTTGTTGTTTTCACTGAACAATCTCAGCGGGGAAAAAAACTTATGAAGCAAGATAACAGAACGCAGGATGCAGAAGTTCGTGTACAGGTCCTCTTTCACAATGAATTTAGACTATTCCATGATGCACATCATGACAGGTTCTCTTAAGAGAACAGGTTTTGTGCAATGTGACAACCAATTTCTATTAGCTATATTTAGGGCTGCAAACATCTTATCTGTAAATTAAAAATACTTTACAGATAACGTGTTTCCCAAAAGAATAGATTCTAGACTCTCACCTTACCTTACACAGAAGGGCGGGAACAGAATGCAATTTCTTTTATATATGGCAAAATGTACACTGGGTTCAATTGTAATGAAAACTAAATTATATGTAGACAGTTCATACTATCAGCTTCATGCTACTAATAAGTTTACTTTCAATGAAAAGCACAATCAAACATGCAATATATTTACTAACACAGGAATAAAAAGAAGAAAAAAAAAGTCATTAACCTCTTCAACATTATGGGCGATTCCATTCTGCACTGGTCCTGAATCACTCGGTGGTGTTACTGCAACTTCCACTTTTGCACCTTTCTCTGTGGCATTATCCATAGATAAGAGCAGGAAAACAAAAGATCAGAGCATTAAATTACAAATATACTAGTGAAATAGCTGTCACACATTCAGTCTGAGCAAATTATCAAATACTAAAGTTGACCCAACATCTGTGTTAAAAGAGAGAAAAAGTTTGCCTAGTACACATTTTCAATAAAAATCTTATAAGCAGTGAGCTAGCATTTTGAGAAATATTTAAGCTAACTGCAATATTCAGTGCTCTTTTTTTATGCTAAAGGCACTGAGCCTAATACTTCAGGTAAAAAGTGACACACAGCATTCACCCCTGACATTACAGAATACACCGTGCTGCATTTACAGGTGAGGGGATACATTCAGTGATCTAAGTTTTATAACACACTAACCCCTCCAATTAGTAAAACTGCTTCCAAGATGTAATCCTGCTGTCTTCCATGCAAAAATGTGGGAAAGACTAAACAGATGGCGTAGTAACATCTAATAATAGACGACAGTCTTTAAACCAGAATCCTGTAGTCCTTGTGCTGAACTTCACAGGAGTTAAAGGGACAAAGTTAGGCCTTTGGTTTCTGATGCCAAATTTATTAAAATTTATTCTTACTTTGATTATCTTGGAATTCTCTAAACAGTAATTACCTCTATAAGTATGTAGTAAATAAATGTGTCAATGGCCAAAAATCCTTTGGACAATACAAAGTAATGGGGAATAGCAATATGAAATGCCTTACTCAAGTTCAACATGCCTTATGGTATACTCTTGTGCATAGAAGTAAATACAGCTGTCTAGTTACATTACTGCTATCCTGAGATTCTTCTAAATTAAAAATCTGAGATCACAGCCACAGCAGAGTGCCAGACTATCTGTAATTATTTCAGTATATGTGTGTTGTCTCTTAACCTCACAGTCAGCATTATGGTTTATTAACAGACCATCCCAACCAACTGCTTGATTTTGGAAACAAATAATAAGTAAACATAACCCAAGGTCAGAAAAAGTGTCAAGTAATAAAATAATTCCTATTTTATTGGACACATTTATATCTGGTTTTCTAATGCAGATAATGTGATGAGGTAAAGGAGAGAAAACAGTTCATGGTCCAGATTTTCCTTTAGCCTAAGAACTTTGGAACTAAAATATAAATTCCTGCCTTAATGGCAAACCCTAGTAACTTAATGTTGCACAATTAGCATAGATGGGCCTCAATGACTCCTAGCAAGTAGTATACAAACAAATCAAATCTTAAATATGAAGGTGATGATTTTTGTGATGAGGGTGGTACCATATAAAACACATATTCTACTAGAGCATTTTATTAAATTAGTTAAATTTTCCCATATATTCCGCAAGGAAGTTTTGCCTATCTGTCACTTCAACACATAACCTAAATCAGCTTTGCTTTTTATTTTCAACCTGCTAGGAGGCTTTCTATATGGCTTGACTGGCTTTCTATTCTTGCATTTAACTTCTGCTCCATCCACAAATTTCATACTCTTTGGTACAGAGAATCAGAGTATTTTTACTAAAATAGAATACATAATGTAGGAGAAAGTAATGATTAACAATTTTCAAACAAAATAAAACAGTGAAAGGGGCTCCCAGGAGCAGGTGATAAATCTGTAATGGTTCACTCACCATGATTAGCAGCTCCATTCTGCCTTTCACTGTCTTCCACCTGGCACTTCTTTTTGGCAATCTTATGCAGAATTGAGGCCCTTTCCTTGAACTTTCCTAGAAGAAAACATTGTCATTATTACAATGCAGCCATTTTGAGATGCAAAGTTCATTTGCCACAGCTTAGGCTCCATTGAGCACTGCTGATAATCCATTTCACTTTCTTCTCAAACAGCAAATATGCTAATTCTATCTCATGATCCTGTATACGGGGTTGGGTTTTGTGGGTTTTTTTTGGTTTATTGGTTTTTGGTTTTGGTTTTTTTTGTTGTTTGTTTGGGGTTTTTGTTGTTTGTTTGGTTGGTTTTTTTGGTTTTTTTGGTTTGTTTTTTTTTGTTGTTTTTTTTGGTTTTGTTTTTGTTTTGTTTTGGTTTTGTTGTTTTTTTGGGTTTTTGTTTTGTTTTGTTTTGTTTTGTTTTGTTTGGGTTTTTTTTGTTTTGTTTTGTTTTTTTGGTTTGTTTGTGCAAATAAAAATGTAATTTTTTTGAGAACTCAGCAACAAATAGAACAAGAAATTGAAACACAAAACTCTAATTTTTCTTTGGAAGAAGTCAGTAAAGTTCCACCTATAAATGTACTGGTGTAAAATTTCAACCAAAGCAGAAGACGAATACAGATGAATCAAGATTTCATAAACAAACACAAACAGTTTCAGTTCTCAATTAGTAGTACCATAGAACAGAATTTCATATTAACACATATGTTGCATTATAGTGAGTGTGGTCAGCTTTGTCACTTTGGACTCATCTATGTGTCTGTGACTTCTACTCACTTCAGTGCTTGGTAAAATTATGGAGAAGATTATTCTGGGAGTTACTGAAAAACACCTGAAAGACAACACAGTCACTTATCACAGCCGGCATGGCTTCATGAGGGGAAAGCCCGGCTTATCAAACCTAATTTCCTTTTATGACAAGGTAACACACCCACATGTTACCACCACACGATCAAGGGAAACCAATCAATGTGATCTTTTTGGATTTCAGTAAATCTTCCAATACTGCCTCTCACAGAATCCTTCTGAACAAAATGTCCAGCCCACAGCTCATTAAGCACATCATGGGATGGGTGAGCAACTGGATCACAGGCCAGGCACAAAGGGTAGCAGTGAATGGGGGTACCTGGGGACCTGTCATTAGTGGGATTCCACAGGACTCCATCCTTGGCCCTGTACTCTTCAACATCTTCACAAATGACTTGGATGCAGGACTGGAAGGGATAATAAGCAAGTTCCCAGGTGATAAAAAACCAGGAGGAGTTGATGCCCGTGAAGGCAGAGAGATTGTGCAGAGAGACCCTGACAAATCAGGGGTCTGGGCAATCACCAACCGTGTGAAGTTCAACAGGGCAAAGTGCTGGATTCTGCCTCTGGGATGGGGCAACCCTGGATGTATGGACAGACTGGGGAATGGGATGCAGGAAAGCTGTGCCATGGAAAGGCACCTGGGGGTCCTGGTCGATGGCAAGCTGAACCTGAGCCAGCAGTGCCCTGGAGCCAAGAGGGCCAACCCTGTCCTGGGGGGCATCAGGCACAGCATCACAGCCAGGCAAGGGAGGGGATTGTCCTGCTCTGCTCTGAGCTGGGGCAGCCTCACCTCCAGTGCTGGGGACTGGTCTGGGTGTCACAATATGAGAAAGATGTGAAACTGTTAGAGAGTGTCCAAAGGAGGGCAACCAGGATGGTGAAGGGCCTTGAGGGGAAGCTGTGTGAGGAGTGGCTGAGGTCACTTGGTCTGTTCAGCCTGGAGGAGACCGAGGGGAGCTCATTGTAGTCACAAATTCCTTGTGAGGGGAAGAGCAGGGGCAGGCACTGATCTCTGCTCTGTGGAGACCAGTGACAGGACCTGAGGGAATGGCCTGAAGCTGAGTCAGGGGAGGTTTAGGTTGGATATCAGGAAAAGGTTTTTCACCCCAGAGGGTGTCTGGGCACTGGAACAGCTCCCTGTGGCAGTGGCCACAGCACCACCCTGGCAAAGCTCAAGAAGTGTTTGGACAATGCTCTCAGGCACATGGTGTGACTCTTGGGGATGGTGCTGTGCAGGGCCAGGAGCTGGACTTGATAATCCTTGTGGATGTCTCCAACTCAGCATAGTCTGTGATTCTGTGATTAACAAGGGGAAGAAGAAATCTCCGGAATACACAATTTTCATATCAGATTCTTAAAGGTAAATTCTAAACCTGCTGGATTGGGGTTTTTTTGACTCCCATGAATTAACCATGCAGCTCAACCTCTACACTCTCCCTGGGGCAACATACTCTCCAGAGGTGCCAGGTTTTGTCACTCTTTATTGACCACTGTGTTGAAATGATACATTAAAACAAGGCAATGTCAAAGACGTAAAATCTTAAGTTAAATGAAACCTTTTTCTGCCTTGGTAAGTCTTTCTATGTAAGGACTTTTTGGACATCTTATGACAGCCTACGATGCTGGAAAGTTGATGTATGTGCCTTTCCTGATTTATCCTGATTGCTATTGCACTTTTAGACTTTTAAAATATTTTTAAACGTTTAACTGGTGGCTATTTTACAGTACATTTTTCTAGTTAAAAATACTATTACAATACAGGACCTGCAGCTCTTTTAATTTTTTATCTCCACTTTAAAAATTCCGTTGAAAACTGTTGGTGTCTCTGCAGCAAAACCAGCACAGATTTAAGAGCAGAAGATATTTCAATGGAATTATATAAAAGACTAACAGTGGAAAGTAAAAGTAAGAAGTCATGAATTAATTCAGTTATTTGGATAACAGTCACTTGTTGCCAAGCTAGAAACTTGGAGAAATTCCAAGCACACAAGGATAAATCATTAGTCAGGAAAGAAATCCTCTCTTCCGTCCTTAAAACAGAAGCTTCAAACCCCTGTACCCACACTTTTGTATGTGAGGAAGCATATGAGCAGTTCACAGAGACTAGCAGTTACCATTTGTGGGGAAGTGGAACTAATTTCTCAACAGCAAACCACTTGGAAAGTAATAAAAATACCACAAATATTTAATAAGCAGTACTGTCCTTTCTGCAGTCCCTATCTTTTCACAAACACATCATGCTTAAAAAAAAAAAATTAGCAAATCACAATATTTCACAAATACTATCTTTTTGGCACCTGGAGTAAAACGCCTGCAGAATAGTATTTAAGCATAGAACACAATCATAAATAACAAGGCATCTCATTATTTCACTGCACAGAGTAAGAGGCAGAGATTCTAGTTAGAAGGGAAGAAGTAACAAAGAGTTAAAGAAAGAGAGACTGAGAGAAATAACAGGAATTTTTTGGGATAGCAGATAAGAGGAAAAAACCCATAAAAAATACAAATCATATCCCCAAATATTTTAAGCCAAAATGCCGAGTCATGGCAGTTCCTATCTTCTTTTGAAAGGGTAGGGGCATTTAAAAATGCTTATCCAGAAGAACGAGTAGGTATTAAAAGTTGCCTGATATAATTTCAGTTTGCTAAAGGATTGTGCTAGCTTTCAGACTCCAACTCAGTTTTACATGGTTGAGAATTCAGCTTGTGATGCCTCATATGAATAAGGCAATTAATGAAAATGATGCAGCTGAGGATGCATCATTTTCATCACGGCTGTGACGGCATCATGCATGACTGTGGAGCCATCCATGTCTCCACCTATTCCAAGATGGTGTAGGACCTTTCAGTTAAAGGTTCAGTTTTAGGGGTTAATTAAAATGATGAGGAAACTAAGGATACTCTAGTATTTTATTTAAGATTGTGTAAAATTGTGTAGGTTTTCTTAACAGAGAAACATGGCCATTATTGAACTAAAAAGAAAATATCTTCGCAGAGATTCACACTGGCTTAGATTAGCTTAATTGAATGTGTCCACTTTTTTCACATTTACAAAAATCTCCCATCATCTTTAGAAATAATTTCTGACACTGACTTTTAACAATTTTAAGTTATAGCATTTCATTCAGGAGACTGTTGCACAGTTGTAAGTCACTGTCATGGAAGTTAAAATCAACATTTGAAACAGAAAATGTGTTTTGTTTTGCTTGTATTTCTCAGTAGATGCATGGTTCCGTTTACATTGTTTTACATCATTATCTTCCATTAGATTCACTCAATGTAGATAACAAAAGTGCAAGGAAATGATTAAAAGACATAGTTAACTATTAAAAACATGAAACTGAAAAAAGCAGTAGTACTTGCCTGCATGAAGACAGTGAAAAGTAAAGAGACAGCAGAGAAACGCCCCCTCCCTCCCCCCCTCTCTCTACCATTTTCCTCCTTTAAACCAAATCAAAAGTTTTTCACTGAAGAGGAAACATAGAGCCACCAAGAAAAAGGACCAGCTGAGGATGTATCTAAGTCATTCCAATTTTTGGAAAGCCACTAGCATCAATCTCAGGCACAGATCTTCTCTCATGTCTTTCTTTTTATCTTTAGGTGGGGTCATTAAATAAAAGCATAGGAATCTTATGTCACTGTCTTATTTCTAGAAATAGGTGCCTATGTTTCCTCTGGAACAGTCCTATGTGCTATGGTTTGACTATGTAACAGAGATTTTCACAACAGCTGGAATAATGAAAACTTAGGTGAATGACAATGCTTTAGGACGTGCTTCCATGCATGTCCTAAAATAGGACAGATCGCTAGAGAAAATTCTTAGTTAATCTAGGTTCACTAAACTCCAACAGATTTGGCAGCTCATTTTAGTTGCAAAGAATGAAGTAGAAGGAAGAGGTGACCAAGGCCAGATGGTTACCAAAGAAGGTAGCTTAAAACTACATTGGTTTTATTTGAATAGATACAAACAATCAGTATTGTGTAATGTAGATATGTGTTGACCTGCATAAATATCTCCAGCTGGCATCAGTTGGCAGAGATTCTCCTCCTGATAAAGGATATATTAAAAAGACAATCCTTTATCTACAAACTGTATTGCAGTCTGCAGGCTCCCTGGGTCAGAAAAATATCTGATTTGATGAGAAAACACTTCTTCAGAAATTCACTCATTTAAAAAATTTAAGACTCTACCACTTGCTTTGTTTTCAGTCTGTGATCAAAGGAAAATTACTGTATCTATGTAGCTATAGCCAAGCTTTCATGCATCTGAACATGTTAAATCTGCAGCTGTTGAGCACTCTGAACTGTACTTACTAATTCTTCTCATGATCCATGATGGAACATAACTAGTGAGTCACTACTGATCAATTCCAGAAATCCACTCTACATGCCTCTTCCTTTAAGATCAAGCAGAAGTGTCAAATGAAAACACATGCAATTCTGACATGTTGTAGTCTTTTGGTGAAGCACAAGGTTTCAGTGAGGCTCTCTTCTCATCTTGTAGGGCACATTCACTTTCTCAGTTTGACCTGAATAATCTAAAATTAATTTAAAGTCACTTTCAGACCAAAGAGATCAAAACAAAAGAAATCAGTTTCTAATATACGGAGTACAATGGCGCTCTGGCCATTAGGCTGAATCTGATTGTGTGTTATAGCTTAACCATTAATTCTTGTCTGATTATTCTGATGCAGCAAGAAGAATAAATGCACCTGAGTTTCTTCACTGGAACACTGAAAGAATATTCCCTATCTCCACTCCAGGCTTGAGGGCTGTACATAAGGATGTACTTTATCAGAACAAAAAATCAATGGATTTGTAACTGGATTTTTGTAACTGGATTTATGTGTTTCTGTGACTAAGTTGCTATGCAAAAGGTACAAAAACCTCAGTCAAAAAAGGAACAGAAAGAAGAAAATGGGTAATGTTAGTAAGTCTGATGCAGAGTGATAGCAATTACACTTCTGAAAATCCAAACATAAAGCTGAAAAGATAGCACACTGATCAAAATACAACTTCTGAGATACACTAATCATTACTTGCTTTGTGAAAGACAAGTGAAAATTATGATGGTTGTATTTGAGAAGGTAAACTGCATCACAGAGCTTCATTTTATTTCTGTTACTGGATTTTTCCTGTTGCTACAGTATGGTCCTGAATTATTTATTCATGAGAAAGCATTCTGAGATGACATTGAATATTAAAATCATTACTTCTGCATAGGCACAGTAATAATATACATATATGTATGCATTATACTGCAACAGGTGTTTCCCTACAAATAACTACATTTAGATGTCAATAGACTATTTATGAATTCCAGAAGGCTACTTTTGAGATAGTAGATTTAATACTTCACCATAAAAAACAAAAACCCTAACATACCCAGGTTTAAGGCTACAATGCAAAACTACCTTTTTATCTTTATTGTAATGAAGACTGAGATAAGACACACTGCAAAAGCTTTTCTGAGCCATATCTGAGTGGCCCAGGTTAATGGCTACTTATGGGTGCTTGAGAGATGTATTTAAACAACATAGACACCACTCTTTGCCTGTTAAAATCTACTTTCAGACATATTTTCTTATATTGGTGCCACCCCTGTGAACCAGATACTTAATCTGGGCAATGGAGCACAGTGAGGCAAGACCATCCTACAAGCTCAGGCCTGCCACAGATGAGAAGAGCATCTTCCAACACCTGGTGCAAAGGTGCATGGGATCATCTCCCACAGCCAGCCCCAGAACCCGATGGTTATATCAGTGTATCAACAGCAGATACAGAAAGAAGGAAACAGACGTTATCACTTTCCATCCTCCCTGAGGAATGATCATGAGTAAGTCACGTCATGAAGTTTCTCTTAAAATCTTCAAGATTACTCAACACTAAAAAGCAACTGTGTTTTTAAAAAGAGAGAATTTCGGTATTTGTCTTAAAATCCCAAGATTAAAAACAAGTAGGAATAGGTGGCTAATTTTTCTACAGGCCTCAAGACTTTCCCCATCCCCAAACACAGTGCTAATTTCTAAACTTAACATGATGAAAACATCTGTCTGGCATTATAATCAGAGAGCTGGACAAGAGGCCTTGATCCTACAGACGATCAGTCTGTAGGGTCTCAGTTCAGGAATAATTCCAAATTGTAGAAATGCTGACTGCACTAGGACGAAAAGCATGTGCTGGAAATTTAGTACAGAGTTAACTGCTTTCCTGAATTAGTATGATAGAACTGCAATGCTTTTGAATCAGCAGAAAAATTTCCTGAGATTTCACTAAGCCCTGATTCAGGCCTTAATTACTTCCTTCTTGTACTGCTAGAATGAAGATTTCAAACTGCAATTTTTTTGCATTGCAATCAAGCATACAATTAATACTCCAGGAATAAACACGCCTAGTTTTTAAAGGTTATTAATTTCTTTTCAACAATGCCGTAAACTGAAGTCACTTAGCAATTTTTCTGAGTGATTTGAAAATCCAGACATTAATTCCTTTTCTTGAATGCCTTGTAAAACATAGTATCAAATAAGCACCTACAATCTATGTTATACTGTGCCATATAATTTGCAAGTATGGTTTTGCACATGTTCGTTGCTAGAAGCATCCCATTGTATTTCCTTACCTGAAATAGCAGAACTGAAATGTTGAAAACAAAAACTTGAAAAAACAGTCATAACTGATTGAGCCATTGATAAAGACATGCAAAAAGGAGTTATTCAGAAATGGAGAAAATGAAAATAGGACCAAGAAAAACAAAGGAAAATGTAAACACATAAAAGGCACTCAGAGGGCTTCAAAAAAAGCTCGTATAAACAATTCTAAAATATTTCTTACCTTCTTCAGTCATTGTGTCATAATATTTTAGGTTTCCATATGATCCAAGCTCTATAACATCACAGTAAAAGACACAGAGATAAGGAACCAGCAGACATTCAAGAAATGTACACGTTTTTGCATGTGCTTCATAAACTGGAACAGTGATTATGCAAAACATTTTCCAGGACAACAAAACACAGATTACAGAAATGGCACTGCTTTCCTCCTCCAAAATTTCACAAGTCATTGACTTTAGCTAAAGTGTTAAACTTGCTAAAGTGAGATGTAGGAGAAGCACTGAAATCTAGAATTTAGCCTTTTCAAGTTTCTTGCCAGTTTGGTGCCTGTATATTTGGGAAGAGATAATAGACCTTAAGAGTACCTAAACAGCAGTAATTTTGCAAACTAAGCTCTTTTATCATTCCCCAGGCCAGACATTCAAATACTTCTGTATCAAAATTAAACAAAAAAGTTTCAAAACACGCAATTTTAGGAACTGTTATAATGCTGTCTCCCAAACACAGTTTTGATACCAGCGCTGATGTTGACTGGCTTTAGAGGGGCTACTTAATTTAACCACTCTCTTGGCACTTGTGAAATCAGAAAAAAGTTACTTGCTTCATCAGGTGATATGAGACCTAAATCAATTAAATCATTAAATCTATCTAAATATATTGCATTACTATATTCTATCAGGGCAGAAAAAAGAATTGAATGCAGAGGTCTCCAGGTCTGTAGGGCTACTACTATTTGTTTCTGTGTGATAGTCTTGCATGAAATCACCTTTTTACTCCAGATGAGACTTTACACTCCTTTTCTTGAAGTGCTTTTTTTCTTATTGTTTGGCATTTATGTTATGATATGTATAAACACAGTAATTAATATAAACCTACAAAACAGGACAATGAAAAATTAAGCTCAACAAGGAATTTGTAAATGGCTCAGGAATTTGTGGGCGACGACTCCTAATTTTAATGTAAAGTTTCGCAACTGTGTTTCTGAGCATCCAACCTTTGACAGAATGTAACCACTAAAAAACAGATATTTAACAGTTTGATGATGCATTTTTCTTTGCAAATATTCTCTTTTCATATTTACGAAACAGCTTAAGTAATTAAACGCAAAAGTAATACCCAATTATTTTGTTTTTCAAAGATGCAGGATGATTTTTCAACAATTTTTCACAAAGGCAAATTTCAGTAGAGGCCTGGCTATTAGTTTTTAACTGCTAAATACTGTAATGATATCAAATCTGACACTTTGAGAGATATATTTTAAACAAAGAGGAATCTTACATCATTTGCAGACAGAGAATGCCTTATGCCATGTAACTAAAACATATAGGATATTATAATTGTTATTTTTTGTACGTATAATTGGACTGTAATTATTTTTCATAGGCATATTATAAAGAAACTTACAAGTATTCCTATACTCTTGCTAGAACAATGCAGTATCTTACTTGCTCATAAGTAAACCCAATAGTATAGGACATTAAGTCTTTCTTGAAGCAAAGAAAAACGTAATTTAAAGACAGACTTAATTATATTGTTTACAGCAATAAAGAATGCATATGCTGTATTGTAAAAATGTTCTTCATCTTGCAACAAAATATTCGTAGCTGTTAGTACATATAAGAAGCTATTGTCTTACCATCCTAATTTTAGTCCTTAAGATTTCATTTCTTTACCTGGACAGAGCTTCCAACAACTTCAGTATAGACTTCCCTATACACAGCATTTGGAATTACTTGTCCTATGTAATTAGGGCTCAGTATTTACTGATTCTACGGGCAGCACCTTTGCTTATACTTATTCTCACTGATCTTTGCCTTCATGTGTCTGGGGTCTGCTTTGCTAGAACCTGGGCTGAGGCATTCACTGGAGATTGAGGACAGGACTGGACGACCTACATCAGAAAGAGTCTGCCAAAAGGAGTGTAAGAGTAAATAAAGAAATGGAGGCACATGGAGAACAAAATGTTGGCAGAGAGGGACCGCATGAATGAGGTTTAGAGGAACATTGGACCACAGCAACAAACTTCAGCATTAACAGAATAACATGATGCTTCTGACTCAGCAGATGAAGCAGAAGAAATTTCAGAGGAAACCAACTATAACTGTGAATTCTAAATCTCAAAAAGAAACAAACCCAAAAAACCCCAAAAAACAGGATGGCAGCAAGGCAGGACATTTCACACACTGGCAATCCCATTTAAATCTATTTGCTTCCCATCTGAAGTGAGAGATAAAAGACAAACAGGAAAGGAAAAAAGGGTCGATCTGACCTTACAGAGACCAAAAAAGAAGAGAAACAAGGTGATGCATGACAGTGCATGATGCTGATGATAATCATGTTCTGGGCACTTCAGCAGTTCAACACACCAAGGATTAAACTAGGTTAATTCCTGCAGTTAGCAAAATTATTTCCAGGAAAACTCTTATCTTGCTGGTGAGATTATGTTCTCCAAAGCTTATAGTCCAATATCCAGAGTGGAAGACTTTATACAATCATCAGCCCACTGACTGCAATGCACTACAATGATTGCAGAAAACATCAGCTGCATGCATTCACATAAATTATATTTGAGGGATTTAAGATTACTTAGGTCAGTGCTGCTTGGCAGCATGACAGATCTGCCTCTATACAGTCTGCCTCCAATATATGCTACTTCTGCTGTAAAATTTGGACTAAATCTGCTTGTTGTTTTTGAGTTCTGTTATATCAAGATATATTCTGTCTAATATAACTTTAAGTAAACAGAAAATGAAGTACTTTTCAGAAAAAAAAATGTATTGGAAAAATTTCACGGCTTTAGGAGTAAACTTGTTTGAAATTGAATTGAAAAGGATACTTGAAAAATTATCCCTAAATCCAATATAATTAAAACTTGACAATTCCATTTTTGTGAACATGCTATTCCCATGGTGAGGTCATAGTAGAAAGACTGGACGACAGCCAGTACCTGAAACAAAGAGGATGCAGAGATGCAGCTTAACAGCTGATCCCCAAGAGTCACTGAATTAATTTGTTCCCTTCTGCATATTTTTACACCAGAAAAGAACAGAAGGTTCCTGGTAATCCTGTCTGACATTCCTGAAGGATTACAGCAACATTTGTCTTACTACCTACTGTTCTCTACTGTGTTTGTAGGTGTCACACCACTTGAAAGAAAAAAAAAAAAAGAAAAGAAAAAAAATTGTTGGTGATGGGGCTATGTTATCTGTGATTTCAAATTACATTCAAGACACCCAGCACGCTTCACCAAGAGAAAAGCCCTGTCTGACCAACTTAGTGACCTATGAAGGAGTGACTATATCAGTGGACAAGGGAAGAGCTACAGATGTCACTTATCTGGACTTCTGTAAGATCCCCTCATGCTCCCTCTCACTGAATTGGAGAGAGATGGATCTGTTTAGCGGAAAGAAATTGACTGGATGTTTGCACCCAGAGGGTAGTGGTCTACTGCTTAGAGTCTTGATGGACGCTGGCAATGAGTGGTGTCCCTCTGAGATCAGTCTTATTTAATATCTTCATCAACTATATTGACAGGGGAGATCAAGTGCATTCTTAGAAAGTTTGAAGACAACATCAAGCTAAGTGATGCAGTTGCCACATCCAAGGGACAAGATGTCATTCAGAGGGACCTGGACAAATGGGAATGGGAATTTCATGAGAAGTGAAACAAGACCAAGTGCAAGGCACTGCAGCTGTGTTAGTGCAGCCCCTGGTTCCCCTGATTCCAGGCTGGGGGATGAAGAGATGGAGAGCAGCCTCGGGGAGAAGGACTTGGGGGTGCTGGGGGGTGAGAGGCTGGACATGACCCAGTCATGAGCACTCACAGACCAGAAAGCCAAAAGTGTTCTGGGCTGCACCCAAAGCAGCATGGGCAGCAGGAGAGGATTCTGCTCCTTTACTCTGCTCTGTGAGACCCCACCTGCAGTGCTGCATCCAGCTCTGGGTCCCAGCACAGGAAAGACATGGACCTGTTGGAGACAGTCCAAAGGAGGCCACCAAGCTGATCAGAGGGATGGAGCACCTCTCATATGAAGACAGAACATTTGGGTTGTTCAGCCTATAGAAGAAAATGTCCTGAGAAGACCATAGAGCAGCCTGTCACTTAAAGGGGAACTGCAAAAGAGTTGGGGACAAACTTTTTAGTAGGAGTTCCTGTGGTAGAAAGTAGATTCACACTAGACATAAGGAGGATATTTCTTATATGGAGGATGTTGAAACAGTGGCCCAGATTGCTCAGAGAGCTGTAGTAAATGCCCCATGCCTGGACATATTCAAAGTCAGGATGGACAGGGCTCTGAGCAACCTGATCTGGTTGAACACGTGCCTGCTCATTGCAGGGAGATTGTACTAGGTGATCTTTAAACATCCATTGCAACCAAATTATTCTATGATTCTATTAAATAAGATAGCTAATAACTCATTTTATTTTTCACTCACTAAGTATAGTACATATCATCTGGGATTAAATACTCATTTCTGTCTTTTAAGTATATAGCCCCAGGCTGCCACAGAAGAAAAGCAGAAGCAATATTTCTCTTCACTCTCCTGTGTCTAAGATCTCAGATACAGACTGCAGCTGGCCCTAGTAAGACTAGGAATGAGCCTGTCTCAGTTTCTAGAACCATTCATAAGCCATACAGTTACTTTAGAGACAGCAACCTGCATTACTAAAGGTATGTATCCCTTCATGGAAAATATTAAGTCAGACCCTCAAATGAAAGAAACTCATTGTGGATTTCTTCAAAAAGCATGAGACTTTCACTTTGCATAAAAAATGTATTTTTATGAGAATTCATGTCATGCTCCTCCAAATTAATTAAAAGCTTAAAAGTTGGTATATCTATTATTTAAAACAAAACTGGCAAAGAGAAATTACTGATGGCAATCCCACAAATTTTAGTACAATTCCACTGTTGCATTTACTAGATGCTCCTTTTGTTTGGCTTCTACAGTCATGAAGGTGTCAAGGCTTAATCCTCAATCCACATCAGTGGGAGCTTGGCTTAAAAGAAATTTTGAGGCATTCTGGAACAAGCAGATGGAGAACACTTATCTTTCCCAAGTATTCATATTCATAAATTCAAATTACCGAAAGGTTGAATACCTAAGACATTGAACAGAAGTGAAATTAAGGGCTCAAAACTGGTAATTAAATTAAGAACATGCATGCAGCAAAGAACTTCAATTTAAAAGTAAGGAAATAATAAACTTATAAAGCCTGAGTACTGGAGACAGAAGAGAATTTCCATGTGAGAGGTTGTATGCATAATTCTGAAAGGAATTCAGCAAATTACTGGTTACTAATACGTTATTTTGGAAACCCACTCTTCCCCTTTACATCTTTTTGATATGATCTCTGCTTTGCACTTACTATTGTAATCATGCTTAACAGCATGTCCTTTTTTTAATTTGCATTTTTTAAAAAGCAGGCAAAAAAATTGGTCAAAGGAATTAGAGGAATTCATATGATAACATCAAGGAGCACAAGGATTTACTTCACTGGTTTTTTTCCTAGACGTCATGGTTTTGAGAAAACTTAATTAGATGATCAGTCTCATCCATAAACAGAAAAAGGAGGGCACTTTAAAAACTCTTCTAGGTAAGTTGTAGTGACTATCCAAACTAAACTGGAATCGAAGTTTGATTTGGTTTCAGCAATGATGTTAGAGATATCTTGATGCTATGAACTTGTGAAAGATCTAGTGAAGATTAACATTACAGGTTTAAAATTAGAGTCCTAACCTCTGAGAGATCTTTAACAAAAGAAAATGTTTTTGCACTTCCACTATTAGAGGAAAAACACACAAAAAAATCCTACCAACTGAATGCTATCAGGAATTGTGAATTTTAAAGAGGAAGAATTATTTGAAATCATTTTTTTCAGTGAATCTCATCTTATTCAGACTCCTGCCATTTACAAACTTCATAAACCTCTTAGCTTTCCTACTGAGTAATTATATCCAATCTGGGGTAGACTGGGACTGTTGTGGGAGTTTATATGTAGTATCATTGCAGAATGCAGAGGAGAGAAAACAAATATTCTTTTGAAAAGCAAAATACTTATTCTCCTACTACGTCTGGATAACCAGATGCTGTACCCTACATTTTCACTTGTGCACCTTCCAGCTGCCAGTCCTTTAAAAATGGAGGCTTTGCCACTGAGCTGATTCTGTGGAAAATACAAAAAGATCCCTTTTGGATCTAAGTAATATGTATAAGTAATAAGTTTAAAATTGCATTGAATTTCAAAATTACATCTTTTTTTAGTTATAATACTACCAGTTCTGCTTTATTAACAGTCCTAAACAAATACAGAAAATAATATAAATCAAGTCTTTCAGGTACTTGGCTATTGGGCAGTACATTGGGAATAACTAAATTATTTACTACTGTGTGCATCTGAGCTCTATTAATACATGTGATTGCCTTTCATCTTGTCTTTAAATTGCAATCCTTCTATTCCTGTTCTCTCTCCTCATCTGTCCTTGCTCTGTTTTTTTATTTTAGGTGGTTTTGCCCCGAAAAAAATTTTATTAGAGTTGTCTGCTTTTATATAATTCGTATATTGCAATTTTATCAAGTTGAAGTGTAAACAGAAATATAACTAAAAATTTTTACAATCGTATCAGTAGAATTCTGGGCAGCTTAAGATAGTGAGAACATCCAGAAGCTAGATCTACCTATTAAATTACTCTTAGTGCACCATTTAAAATCAAGAGTAAAAATCCACTGCTTTCAGTCCATACCATCTAACAAATCTTCTTGTGGTGACAAAAGGAAATTTGTCGGGGTTTTAATTGATATGGGCTGAAGAGCAAATGTTTTTAAGGGGATGGTCAATGACATATGCCATGGAGCAGAAAGTAAATTAAATTACTATTGCATGTCAGACCCAGATTTTTCTATTTTTAGATGATTTATTTTTCTTAAATTAAAAAAAGCATGAAATTGCTTGTTCCTGAGAGCTTTTTTTCTTCTTTCCTCACAAGATGCCTTTGTTCCATCCGTCATCAAATCTTGAAGACAAGTGCCAAACATTCTCTATAATGTATTAACACCAAAAGACAGTCAACACAACAGAATTGACTTGGCCTGGATCAAACACAACTCTTGCTGACTTTAAAGATGGTATTTATCTTCAAACAATTTTCAAATATTCATGAAAATAGGAATTCCAAGGTGTAGAACTGAAAACCTCATTATGCTGATGATACTGGAGTTCAACAACTGGTTCTAGTGGGATCAGGATTTCCTTCAGTGTCTGTTGGGCCAGACACTGTAGGATCTGGAAACCTACAACTCCAACTGAATAAATTTCAGCTGTTTTGCTTTCCAGCATATCCAAGAAGAATAACAAAAGGACAGCATGCCTGTACCCTGTGCTGGGATCATGCGTGTATTTAAATATTCACATCTTCCTCGCATTCTCAGTAGGGAACTGCAAGAAGAATATGCTGTCTGAAGAACAGGGCATCACTGAAAAATATTATGGAGAAGAGAAACAAGAATTCTGCCTGCAGCTTGAGTAGGTTATAGTTAAAACAACAAAACAGGGCATGCAGAAATAAATTGTTGCGAAAACTGACAACAAAACAAATGCAATGATTGCATTCCAGGTTCAAAACTAAATTTAAAAGCCATCAGAAAAATTTCATTATTTAAATTTTTCCACCTACAAAGACCAATACTGATTTTAAAAGGAGATCTATGCTTCAATTTTATGTAACTAGAAATTCTGTCAATGAAAGTAGCACAACAATGAGTTGCGCCTTCTCTCTGAGTTTTGGAAACCTCTGATGATAAGCAGATCTGATACTTATTGCTACAGAGTTGGAGAGCATTATAACAAAGAGCTGAATTTTCCCACTGAACTGCCCTTTCTGAGAGAAATCTGCAAGGCTTTCATTGTCCACCAAGTTATGCATAACAAGAACACAGTCAATTTTTAATAACTGTGGTTAGGATAAAAGTTGCAAACCCACTCACCCTATAGTCATGGAAGTGCAGCCTCTGTTATCTAGAAAAGGCAAGACCTATGTCCCCAAAGTATGACAAGAATGAAATTGTTCCTGTATGTAAGCTAAATAGATCCATTCAGTAAAATAATTCAGACTTCGAATGTCTACTTTGTTGATCGTCACTATGTATTTATGATTGACATATAAAAAAACCAGCTGAACCAAAAACTTCATAATAAATTTGCTTCACTAGCCCAAGACATAATTTTTCTCTATGCCAAAATCACACATTTTTATAGACAGTGCTCAGGTTCCACAGCTGTTACAGTGACATTTATATATTCTGTGTGTTACATGGAAGTTTGTAAATACAACTTCTATCCATTCTTGGCTTTGAAGTCTTAAGTAATACTGGGCGAAACAGCTATATAATTTCTCTCTCTTTCTGACAAATATTAACTAGACTATCTAAAATACTGTCTCTGCCTATTTAAATAGACATGCCCTTAGCTGCATGTAACCTGTATGGGTTTCAACTCTATCTATGCTGTTGCTAACTCTGACAGTGTGGGGTGTTTGATGTTGGAGATACTTTTAAAATACTCACCTCATCAACATTATCATGGAACCTCAGGTATCTAAATTAGGAACACAATTTTGGTGGTCTCTACTCTAGTTGAGACACAGTGAAAGGTGAAAGAAGACCTTGCTGGAGAATGATGTGCCCCATTTCTTCATCTATCTCATTTAGGCGTTTGAAAACTTCCCCAGGAACTGCATTTCTTATGTNAATACAAAAGCTAAAACCCAAGGCATCACTACTTGCTAATGACTGTGTGGAGAGTCATGGCACTAAAAGCTAGAAAAGTGCCACTGCAGTGAAGGTGACCAACAACCCCCTAAGGGTGCTGCACTAGGGAGAGCACTGCCACCAAGCCAAGGAAGTGATACTTCCCTTTTGCCAGTGCTCATGGGACATACGTGGGTGCTGGGACTGGTCCCGAGCTCACCAGTACAGGGCAGTTGTAGACATACCAGAAGGAGTCCAGCATTGGGCCACAAAGATCGTGATGAGACAGAGCACTGGTTGTAAGGGGAGAGGCTGAGAGAGCTAGGACTTTTCAGCCTGGAGGAAAGAAGGTTCAGGGAGATCTTATCCCCATATATAAGCACCTGATGGGATAGAAAGAACAAAAGGGAACAACACTTCCCTCAGAAGTGCCCATTGACAGGAGAAGAGTCAATGGACATGAACTAAACCCAGGAAATTTCATCTGGACACGTATTGGGATGATGGACAAACACTGAAATGGGACTCCCAAAAAGACTGTGGAGTTTCCATTCGTGAACATTTTCAAATCGTGACTGGAAGCTGTCATAGTCAACCTGCTGGAGCTGATCCTGCTTGAGCAAGGGATTGGACTTCCTGGACTCTGTAATGCAAGAAGTCCCTTTCAACTTACATGAGAAAAACCACATCAATTTTGGGAAAGCTAGATGCATAAAACCAGTATGAATATCTGCCTGATGTGACACTACACTGTGAAAGTAAGCCTAATGTCCTTTTCATTGGTTTCCCACCATCATATCAGACTGAAATACCATGGGAAGGAGTTAAAGAGAAGGCATGGTATTATAATTAACAGCTATTAATATGTATGTGAGCCTGGCAGGGAGCCCCCATCTTCTCTGGCAGAAATCCCTTGCAAACATTTCAGTCTGCAGCTGAGAGGAGAGCCAAAATGGTCTGAGCACTGTGCTCAGAGGACTTGGTTTTTTTCTTGGTGGGACAGAAGAGGAGCCAAGGACAAGCTGGGTAAGAACAATGGTGCAAGAAAAAGGATGCTTAGCTTCTTTGCAGACCTATGGTATGCCTAAATGATGGTCAAGAACAATGAAGGATTTAAAGCAGAGATAGTAAATAACATCCAAAATTACTTCCTTAATTTTGTCTAGATTTGTATGTTTCTTCATGTTAAATAAAATATTTTTTTGTGCTAATATAGTTCTGAAGATTTATTTCTTTCTTCTCTGGCATGATGCTAGGAAGTGGTGAGGTCACATCTTGGGTGCTGTGTCCAGTTCTGGCCCCTCAGTTTAGGAACTTGAGCCACTTGAGCCAACCTGAGATGCTTGAGCACGTCCAGAGGAGGCAACAAGGCTGGTGAGGGGCTTGGAACACAAACCCTGTGAGGAATGGCTGAGGAAGCTGGGGTTGTTTAGCCTGGAGAAAAGGAGACTCAGGGGTGACCTCATCACTCTCTACAACTCCCTGAAAGGTGATTGTAGTCAGGTGGGAGTTGGTCTCTTTGTCCAGCCAGGATCTGACAGGACGAGAGGGCACAGTCTTAGGCTGAGCCAGGAGAAGTTTAGGTTAGATATCAGGAAAAATTTCTTCACTGAAAGAGTGATTGAGCACTGGAATTGTCTGCCCAGGGAGGTGGTGGAGTCACTGTCTGTGGAGGTATTTGAAAAAAGATTCAGTGCCATGGTTTAGTTGATGAGGACATGTTAGGCTATTGGTTGGACTAGATTATCTCAAAGGTCTTTTCCAACCTAGCTCATTCTGTGATTCTCTGATTCTGTGAAGTGCACTCAAGTCCTGCCAACATCACAGAATCAAAGAATGGTTAAGGTTGAAAATGACTTCTGAGATCCACATGCTGGAGATGAGGAAAGTGGAAGTGCTCAGGTTACTCCAGCCATGCAGGAAATGAACATTACCCATGAGTTGGTATAAGCTGAGCTGCTTGGCCTGACTTCTCTGAGGATATAGCAAATAAACAGCTTCAGGCAAACAAGGTTTCCAACAGCACCAATGGCAGCAAGCACAGACATGATGGTGCAGCTCACCTAGGCTATGGGAAGAGTAAGAACATAAGTTTTCTGCAAAATGAGACAAATGCTGGGAGGCTGCTGAGTAACCATGCAGGCAAAGGATACTCAACCTCTGCCAAATGTCTTTGGGGTGAGCTGACAATTTCCATGACATCTAAGAAAAGTACCCAAGTAGCTGCAGCAAATGAAGCAGAACAGTTTGCAGTGAATGGAAAAGTTGGAAAATTCTTAAGACCAGTATGCAGCAACACAACAACATCTACCAAGCCATTATAAATAATTCACTACTATGTCAAAAACATCGAGGATTCTTCATTTTTCTGAGAAGTATGAATGCAGGTTTCAGTTTTTGTCAGAACAGTGGCAGTACTGTATTTTTCGGTGTTCAGTGGAGGAAGCGACAGAATTGTAAGCTCAGCTTTTTGTAACAGAAGGTTACTTCTCTCACCAATAACATGCACCATATTTATATCTTTAAAAAGAAAAGTACAGCATATAAGATAATTCATTTTCTGCAGAAGTACATCCTGTAGTTTTCCATTTTGGAAAGAGGACTCGAGATGGGAATAGAAGAAAATTGCCAAAGATACCTACTTCTCAATGGGGACTAAGCCATGACAGAGATTTATATCACACTCATTTTCATGCAGAGGATGGCATTTGCATATGAGTTATAGCCTTGTCACACAAGAGCAAGAAAGTCAGCAACTAGCTAAATCCTCACTTGCAGGAGATGTTTTGCTGGCCTGTGGCACCTTACCAGCAAGCAGAAAAGGGGTGCTATGATAATGAAAAGATCTCATTCTTCCTGTATCTTGATGAAGGTGCAAGAAAAACAATGTGGCCTCAGATTGGACTGGTGCTCTAAATCCTCACTTCAGTATTGATATCTTCCCTGTTCAACAGAGTACCTGTAGAGAGAAATTGCTCCCTCCACACTCTTGAAGGAGTCAGCTTTAAAGCAACCTACAGCTTACAGGGGGAAAGTAGGATTACTATTCATGGCACACTTTCATAGAAAATACTTACCATTTTATTCTTGCCCTGCTCCCACTGCACAACAGCAGCCATCTTCTCTTTAAAAACGTAGAGACCTTCGTAAAACCTACACTTTCATAACCCAGGAATATCCCTTTCAAAACTAGGACAAAGGTATCTGAGGACAGACACAGGACTCAGAAGGAAACAGCTACAAATGATCAATGATTGTCATGATTTATGTTCAGGTTGCTTGGATTTTCAATTGGGGCCTGACCAACAAAGCAGGTCAGATGATGCCATCCTTATTCATACGGGTAATGTTGTTATGAACAGACCAGCTGGATTGCCAGACTAGCACTTAAGCAGAAGCAAATATGGCATAGGATTTCCTGGGGATTAATGACTGGCTGAGAGTTGATGATAGCCTGAAACACAGGCAGTCATTAATCTTAATCCTCAGGAAATGATGTCTATCAAGGTCATTATTTTCTGTAATAAGATAAAAGCAAACAAAAACTTAATGTCATATAGATATTTATATTTTTAATGAATCATGATGGCTCAGCTGTAACGAAAAGTTCACGTCCCATTAACAAACATCCTACACATTCACCTGTTAGATTGGCTGAACTCTTATCTTCTTAGAAGCTTTACATTGAGACCAAGATTTTGAAGGGGAGAAGCCTTCCTTGTCTAGACTGCTAAATCCACAGCATGACTGCACACCTGCCTGAACACAAAGAGCCAAATATCCAGCAGGTCGTCAGATATTACTTATCTGTCAGAGGTGGGCTGAACACCTTGCCAGCCTACTGATGCTAGAGAATTTGCAGTTGGCTTTCACAAGACAGCCACAAGCCATCCAAAACCACATTTATGTGTAAAGGGGAAAAGAAGGACAGGTTCACAAGTGCGTAACAGTATATTGGGACTGCTCTGTTTATCCACATTTTGTGGAAAATAAATCTTACTCTCTCATTTCATGTTATCCTACTTGCAATCAAGTGCATTTTTAAGATGCTTTCAATTGCGGTAGAGGTTGGTTCTGACTACACAAATGAATTATTCAGAAGTAAACTTGATGAGCTGGTTTTCTATAAATACACTGAATGTCAATGCAGTAATAATGGTGTGTAGGTCAAGCTGATCTTTAATAGTCACACGGCCTGTTCATACACTCTGTACTGCTTTTGCTACCAATAGGATGCAGATGGGACATCTTCTGTCACCCTTGCAAAATCCACACAACTCCAAATGACAGTGCAGCGTGCTTTCTGATGCCCCCATTTCACTTGCAATTATTCAAGGGAATCTAACAGTGAACATTATTACTGACTGCAAGAGGAAGAAAATCTCAATCTCTCAGCAGCAGTGCAAAAATTAGAAATGTAACTTCTAAAGGCAATATTTGATCTAGAAGCCCTCAAGAATCAAGCACAGAGCTCCCAGGCTTTACCCACACTTTCCCACTTGGCTGTGGCACCTGCAGTGTTGCTGGTGTCTGAGCAGGAAGCAATCTGACTGACGGACCCAGCAGCCCAGAAAGACAGCAGGTGCCGCAGAAGCCATCCTATGGGAGAAGGCTGAAAGAAGGGGGGTGCAGGTGAGTGAGATCCAATGTGAGAAAGGCAAAGAAGTAATGCTAGAGAAATGGGGAAAAAGGAAATGACACAAGGAGGAGGAGGAGGATGTCAGGAGCATGCCCAAGTGCAGGGGTTGCCAGAGTCCCTGTGTATGTTAGCTTTGACAGACGCCTTTCAAACTTTTTCTTTGAGAGTGGCACTTCTTAATGCTTTCATAAACAGTTCTTTTTCCACAAATCCAATAAATCCAGCAAATGATGCAATGTTTTTGGTCTATTGATCTAAGTCATCATCTGGCAGAAATACTGAGGAAATGTAAGCTGACTAAAGTAAGACTGAAAATTTTTATAACATCTTTCTGCTATTCCTTTGAGTCTGATCCATACTTGCATCAAATGATTTGGAAAAAAACTTTTAGCCTCACAGGTCATGCAGCAGGTCCATCATCATTCATTACATGAGTGCAGCAGAGCTAATTTTCTTTGCTTACACAAAACTCAAAACTGTTGAGTTTTTTTTTAGTAGAGGAAAGGATATGTAAATTGGAGAAAGCCACATGGGCCAGAGAAGGCACCAGATACTCCTTCACATTTCTAAATCTCCTCAAATAATGAGTTTATAGAGCAAAGGACTGCGTTTCTCAGACACTTGTAATAAATACAATTTCTTTCAATTTGTAATAATCAAACACTATCAGCTTTAAAAATTACTTAGCTGGCAAAAGACTCTTAAATAAAGATGATGCACCAATTTGCTTCTTCAATGTCATTATACACAGATTAAAACACAAAAACATGGGGAGAATTTGGTAGGTAAAATTCATACAGACCCAAGTAGATAATTAATATTGTATACAGTGGGTACCCACATCTATTTTCACACATGCTTTTTAAGTGAATGTAAGATTAAAATACAGCGACATCCAAATTTATTAACTAGTATTACCTGCCTTGACCAGACACAGAATTTACATCAAATGAAAACAGCTTTTCTTTCATGGAAGTTTGCAGAATAAACTGAATACAGAATAATTAATATGGACACTTAAAAGCTTAAAATCTCAGAAAACAGCATGAGTATGTTCAGTGGAGACATTCAATACTCCTCATGTTTGCCCTCCAAAGTGCCTGCAGGGTAAAAGATCTTGAAAGCCGAATCTGTGCACAAATGAGGTGGTGCCTCAGAAAAGGTTAATAATGTGTGACAGAAACATGGATGCATTTTTATCAGATTTTTTCTACAGCCATAAGTCTGTTTATAAAAAGCTAAAACCAGAGTTCCATGTGCAAAAAGAAATTACTGAATGAATTGCACTTTCATGCTTTCAAGAACTAAAATCTGAATTCTGTAAAGTCAGCAAAAGCTTGAAATACTGGCTTCTTTGTATACACCAACTTTAATATCTGCATATACATAGGCTATTTTCCAGCAGTTTTTTTGCCATTTCTTCATGGAAGTTTTGCATTAAAATGCAGTGTTTACTGTAAATGCAGGTAGATCCTTTTTACCCTTTGTAAATATAACTCAGTGTGTTAGTTTTAACAAAATGTCCAGATAACAAAATGGCTACTGCCTTGCACTTACTTGAAGGCTACAACGTATTTCTATTCCCACTTTTTTTAAAAGAATATTACTTCCAGGACAAATGTAAGACTTTGGAAAGGCAAAAATCTGTAAGCAGTGAAGTATTATGTGAAAGAAGCCCCGAAGAAAATGATACTGGATTAATTTAAGTAAGATTTATGCATTGCAAACATCTCTATCAATCCACATTGATGTCAATAGTTTTACTGACATAATGAAAACCAGGACTGAGTTATCTGACAAACTTAATTATAATACCTAATTTTCAGAAGTGTAGGGCTTTTGCCTCTACCAAGATGAATTTCAGATTTCAAACCTCTTTTGTCCTTCACTGTCGTGAAGGGGAAAGCCTCTGGATCACACTACACAGTGCAAGCTTACTACAGCAGAAAAGTAGACAATCTGAACACTGAACAAGCTATGTACGGGAAATAAGTGAAATAAGCTTGAGCAATGGAAAAATATCTGAGAGACTATCTTATTCTCAATTTACATTAGGTTCATATTGTGCTCCAGTCAACAATTCTAGCTTTCTTATGGCCTTCAATCTGTCGTGTACACTCATGTAAAGTGCTATATATAGTTTTTGGTCACTGAAGTTTGAAAGGTCTGTCAGTAATATTTTAGGTCTCTTCAGTACTTCTCTATTCCTTCACAAGTGCTATTTCTCAAGACATCTATTACTGCAGCAAGAGAAGTCCTACAGACACACAGACATCAAATAACACAAGGCCTTGAATTTTTTTAGTTCTTCTACTAGAATCTGAGAGTCAGATCACCCCACAATTACAAACCCAATATGGTTTTCCTGCCAGCTTCTCAGATCAAAGCAGTGGTCTTCCTGCTAGTTTGTCAAAGAAATAATAAATCACACCACACTTGGATAAAGCAAGTAAACCCTTCACATACATGTGATACAGAGGTATGTTGGCTGCATTTTTATTAATGTCAGCCTTAAACAACCTGAAGTCAAATCAACAGAATCTCCATCTTTTCTACAGTGCACGTGACAAATTACCCGCCATTCTGACATTGTTTTAAAATAAAATAAAAACCAGGGAGGAAAACAAACAAAAATCTTTATGGAAATACAGGGGACGATACAGCTTGTGTAACTTTTACATTGCTGCTGAAGCCAGAAGAGAAGAGAATCAGTAGTTATGCGCTGACCAAGTGACCAGTTTTAGTTTCACCGCAATGAACACATTTCCTAACTTGAAAGTCTTGGTGAGAGTATGTATATCACACCATAAAAGTGCTGAACTCTCTCAGAAAATCAGACACACTCAGAAAAGACTGATGAAAGCAAGAGAAATGCAAAAAATAGTTTTGTGGAGAGAAAGGAAAAATGAAGCATTTGTTTGCTTTCGCATCAGGAAAGCAAAAAAACCCCGAACTTATTAGGCATACCTTCAGCAAGTGGGTCAAGTGTGTGAATCATGAGCTGGAAGATGCTGTTCCTCATTAGACTGTTGTGGAGAGATGCGGAGCTTCCTCCCCGCTGGAGACGTGGCTTGGTCTACAGTAAAAAATATGGTGAAGAATTTAGGGGTTTTTTATTGTTTCTGTGGAAAGATGTCTGCAACAGTATGAATTAATCTCACACCTCACTGCACAACGAAACATTTTGAAGTATCGCCTATAGGAGATTATGTTAAGTGACAGACTTTATCACTCATTGCCATAAATATAGATAATGTCTCAGGAGGGGATGGATTGTAAGGAAAGCCATTAGTCTCCTAGGACTCAGGAAAAAAACATGGCAAAAAGAATCCTTCTTTGTGAAAACTCATAAAGTGTTAAGAAAATGAAAACCTCATACTTGCATGAGGAAGAACTAATAATTTGTTTCTCTATAGAACCTTCTGTCTGAATCCCTGAAGTAAGGTACAACTTTTATTACTTCAGTACATTGAAAGTATGCGTATGATCAAAACTGTGGAGAAAAAGGGCAGATTACTTTTTTTTAATGGCACTCAGTCAGAAACATGCTGCTCACTTTGGCTCAATCCACTGGATTCTCATGGCAAAAAGAGACTGAGATTGTGGTAAGGCAGTACAGACATCTACAGCAATGAATCTAATGTACAAGCATCTCTTGCAAGCTCGTAATGAAATATTAAACATACTCTGAGATTCTGTTCCCCGTGCAATTGTCTAGTACAATAATCAATGCACTGTATATATCTCATACAGTAAGACTGCTTTGTGGCTGTTTGTTTCAGTAAAAAGCATAGTGAGAGCCAACAGGCTACTGAGTAGAAAGACCCTGAAATCCAATTAGAGGGGAAAAAAACAACACTGAAAAAGATATTTGGCAATAATACATGGATTAATCTTTGGTGTCATACACATAAAAAATGATAAATTATAGAAACCAATAAAGAAGATTAATTCACTGCTTTATGTTTGGAAATAAATTATTTAAACTCTATTGCAGCATAGGAGGAGAAAGAAATCCCAGTAATTTAGAAAAATGTTTATGCATGCCAAACCAATGTAAGGCTTGCCTCACCACCCTCCTGAGAAACAAATGCTCAGATGCAAAATTGCTGCCTACCGTCAACGTTTGGTCATCCTTGTCTCCAGCATTAGGTGACTGCATGGATGGGAAAAAGAACAAAAAGAAGTGTCAGATGGAGCACACAGGGAATGGAAAGGCAGCAGAACACCACACATGTCTGTTCCTATGAATTCTGTTGTGATAGATTTTTGAACCACTCAAGGCATCCTACTGATCAAGTAAATCAGAGTAAATTCACACTGCAGTGTGCAAGTCACACTTTAACTCTTGTCAGTTTCTTGGACAGGAATGGTTGTCATTTCAGGGCCTAGCACAGCAGCTGGGCTGCAGATCACAATGTTCATTTCATACAAATTACCCTGGGAGCCAAACTCCCTGTACAGCAACCAGTCTGAGAGAGTGAAGATAGAAGACTAAGGGCAACAAGAAACTCATGTTTGTGCAACTGTTCCACAAGAAGCCTAAAAAGGAGTAACCTTGGTATTTTGCAGGAAGAGGCTAGGCAAGGAAATGAAAAAATTTCAGTTTAACCACTCCCTACAAATTACCATTTAGTTCAAACTGGCAGCTCTGATTAAGGGCAAGCAACACAGCACACACTGCCCTGCCATAGGGGAAAATGAGATTCTGAATGGGTGTTAAATTATTTTCTCCATCTCAAGGACTCTTCTTTAGTGCTATGTAACACACAGAAAACAAATTACATCACAACTGTTCTATGGAACAAGCACTCTCCCATTCAACGAAACCCAGTTTTTGGACACCCATCAACAGTAATTTTTTGGATGTGCCTTTTGGGTTAATTAATCTTGAAGACTAAGTGCAAGGCAAGCATCTATGAACAAACACTGATGACAGAGCAAATAGTTTATGTTGCATAATAAATACAAGAATAATGAGAACCAAATTCTTCGTCAAAAATGTACTGCTAGAGTTCTGACTATTAACTCAAACAAAAGATAATCAGACAACAAAAATATCTTTGTTCTAATAAAGGAACTACCTGTTACCTCTAAAACAAATCTATCCTTGTGTGAGAAAATAATAGGAAAAAAGTTTTATGCTCTATTGAAGAAAGCTATCACAAAAAGAACTTTGAAAGGAATAGAAATAAAAGGAAACAGAAAGAAAATACAAAATCTGTAAAATATCATTTAAAAAGTAGATGCATCTTAGAAAATGTTGGCCTAATGTGTACGTATATATGGTTATATATTATACATATTCATGTGTCTTTCAGATACAAACCCATACAAATGAGCAAATCCACAATTTATATGTGAGTATTTTGAGGGACCCTCACAGAAAAAAATCCATCTCACAGCAAAATTTGCAAGAAAGAAAAAAAGAACAAGCTGGGAAAAGCTTTTATTGTCTCCAAAAAAAAGCAGTTTAGGGTAGTTGAGTCCTAAGGATCAGTGGCGCTAGTTACAGAAGTAAAGTCTGTGATAGATGGATGAGTGCGCAAAAGTAGAACTTGATTAGAAGTTAAAAAAAAATTATCATTTGGAATGCTGATTTTCTGAAGATAAAAAAATCTATTTTTTATTTTTAATATTGAAAGATATGAGAATGTATAATTGATGAAACTGAGTAAATTATACTTTCTACCTCACAAAGGTGTGAAGACTATCACTTTTCAAAATTTCATGTTGAAGGAAACACTTCTCATTTATTTGAAAAAGAATGGGATGAAGTTAAATGAATGCATAAAAGCAGCTAGTTGATAATTTGCACCATCAAAGATAATTATATAAAAAAGAGAAAGAATAATGAAACACATTTTCCACATGCATTAAAGAAACAGAAGTGTGAAATAATTTAATTATTTGCCAATACAAATTGGGGCATACACCATGAAATGAATTTTTAAAATAATTTTTTCCACATTTTCCATGCAATTGTTTCTGAGTTTAACTTGCCAGGCAAGTTATATTCTAGCAAAAATATTCAGAGAAATTTCAAAAACAAGAATGTTAACAATTGTTTGACATTCTGGTGATACTAAATACTTATATTTCCTGGATTATATTCTGCAGTAACAAAAAATCCCACCTTTAAATAGTATCTTAAACTATGACAGTGAAAAATTTAGTTGTGTCACTGTTTACAGTATTGGATGGCATTCTGTCCACATCAGGATAGAAAATTAAACTATTTTACTGCTGTTCACAGCAAGTTTTGAACATGGTCTTGGCTAGTTAGTTTTGGTATCATACACTGCATGAAAAGTATCTTAAAGTATCATTTTTCCCTTGAGGAAACATCGAGTATTCAGGCATTTTATGCTGTCTTAATATGAGACAACACTTTAAAATCGGTCCAGTTGGTAGGGTTTCTTTGCACCGGGAGCAAATACTTCATTTGTGGACACACTCAACAATGATATTTAACAGAAAAAACATGTTTTCTGTAAAGATACGTTTGTTCTTAAATCATGGCAACTATTGCATATTAGTTCCCTTAGGATCAGAAAGAGATGAAAGTTCCATGTCATATACAGCACAAACATTTCTGAAGGTTTTACTAGCAAAAAATAATCTTTTGCAATTACATGTTTTAATTTCTTTAAAACCATGAATTTTTTGTGATTCTGCAAAGTAAAAAAAATGCATTCTAGCATACCTTCTTATTCAAAAGTATTTGGGGCACAATCCATTATCGTGTTTTTATCAGAATTATAAAATGATTAATCATTAGACAGATCACTAATTTTTTTAGAGAATTCAGTGGAGTATTTGTTAGTTCTCCCATACCCCACAGCAAGACGTAAGAATTTGTCCATCCTCCTGCCACCATCAATGATCATTTATTCAAGCTTGCTTCAGATGAGCTGAAAGTCTTAAAACATTTTGTTTCAGGAAGAATACATTAAAAATGTCTATCTGCTATGGAGAAATGGTTACTGGTATTCTTTTCACACATCTCTCTTCCTTAGTGACCTAAGTCCATCAGTGATTGAACCTGACAACTTCCTTGCCCTGTTTGAGAACACATGTTGTTGAAAACCAGGCTTCTGAGTAACTCATGCAAGAGGTGATGGCTCACTAAGTGCCTGGTGAGTCACCTCGTGCCTTCCTTTGACATAAAGGGCATCATGACAGCCAGGAGCAGAATCTATAAAAAGCTCTAGGTATTTGACACCGAGCATCCCTGTTAACAAGAGATGGCTAGTAACTTGAATCATCTGTTCGAGTGTGTAGTCCACAACCAGAATCAGAGAGCTGACTGCAGCTTGAGCAGTTATTGCTCTAATTAAAACTTACACGTTAAAGGTTCAGTAGCCAGAAACAATCAGTGGGCTGGACTGCCCATTCTCTTCTCCTTACGTGAGAAAACCAAGTTGTCAAACACAAGCAAGTAAAAATGTAGTGGGATTTCAACACCCCTTCTGCAGTGTGGGGTCACATCTCTTTTCTGCTTGATAAATATTTTCCAACTATAATAATGAAAAGCTGTTAAAAATCAATCGATCAATCAATCAATCAATCTGCTTTTCTAGGAATAATGACATTTAGTGACATTTGTTGTTTTGCAGTGTGGTTCTGAATGCAATATGGTGTCCCCAGTTATTGTATTACATGAGCCCAGACAGGAATTTGTATAATTGTCTCAAGATGCTTTCTAGCACAGGACTTCTATTGTCTCTTATGCCTGCTTTAAAAAGTGGCATCTGGACACAGCAACTTTGCAGCTGGCAGTGAGTCACCACTTGTCAGTCCTCAAGTAAATTACAGAAGATAAGTTTTCTTGGAGCACTTTTGTAGGATTCTCTAATATTACACCTAAGGTCTACAGGGTTTTTTGTTAGATTGAACTGGAGAAAAATGAGATAGATTTCAAAGGCAGCGACTGAAGTCAATCTAGTTAACCTATGACATTTTAGTTAATTTCTAAAATTCGGTATTCTAAGGAGTACTAGTAATGTATTTGGAATAGAACTGTTCTGCATTTCTTCGAAATTATATGCTAAGTCAGGTTAAGACATAACTAAAATCCTAGCAACAAATTCAGCTAGGCAGATTTCAGAAATAAGCCTAATAAGCTTAATGAGGGAACAAAACAGTGAAGGTAATACTTTATCTAGTTCTCTTAATACATACATCTTTGAATTTTACCGAATTACAATCCCTTAGAGCTCCTTTCTGTGAATACTCCAAAACAATCCAAAGTTATAACCTTTGCCTTCTTGATGGTTGGCTGGAAAGATCAAATCCTAGTGGTCCCAATATACTCAAATTAAAATTCTCAGTATCCATGGAAATAAAAGTTGACCATCACCACCTGCAGAACCTCTGTCAGGTGCTGCAGTGAGGCCAGTACAACTTCATGACTGAAGGTGACACACCTCATTATCTCACTCTCTAGATAATTTTTTGTGAGTAGCTGCAAGGGAAAACCTCTGTATTCAAGCTATAGTAAACGGATGGTAAGGATTTTAACTTATATATTACTGCTTAGACACGAGTGTCTGAATCCAGACTGTGAATTAATACTGCATACAGGACCTTGGATCTAATTTAAAACAGAGGAGGAAAAAGCTTTAGTAACCACACTGTAGAACAATATGCTAAAGTTTTCTTTGACTTTGTCTTCTTTCTTCTTTTCACCTTTCCCCTTCTAAAAGTAAAATAAAACAGTGAGTTTTACCTAAAGAAGCAGATTTCTGTATTGTTGAAGAAAGCAAGTAAGATTCACAAAACCACATCCAAAATTAAACTGAGATTGTAAAGTTGTTTTTCTTATCAAAATGAAGAAATTAATAAATTAGAGGTTGAACTTCCAAAGACATTAACCTGGACCAAAATGGTCTGGCTACATTTACAACTGCTTATTTAGAGGCAGCACGTTTGAAAGTTGCAGCTCTGCAAAAAGCAAAATGGCTTTGTTAATTCAGATCAGTTGTCTCTTTTATGCCAGTCTGTTCATGCAATTACCCAATGTGCATACACCTAGTGAATCCTCATAAATGTTCAGAAGAGATGCATCCTAGTTGATTTGAGCAGTGACAAATAGATGGTGTAAGCTGTCGGTTGCTAAATCACATGCTAAAGTCAGGTCAGCTGATTTAATTCCAGATATCTGTGCATCCCACTGTGTGAAATAAGGCTCTTCTAGTCAGACTGCATAACCAATTATATGGTATTTAGTTATTCATCATGTGTAAGTAAGAGTCTGCCCCATGTCTCTTACCTTCTCTGAACTTGCCTAAAGTCAGGTATCTTTGGCTTAGGGTGGCAATGTAATAGCTCAAGCTTAAAGACCTCATGAGTTTTTAATCACCTTAGTGTCAGAAGTGATTATGCACTTTAAAGTTGTCCCTCTTATCCTCATTTTGAGACTTACTAATGAAGTCACCTTTTGCTATTTTTTGAGTCAAATAATTTAGCATCACAGCTCTATATGTCTATGTAACTTTCAGGCGGGCAAAAGAATCCTTAAATGAATAAATAAACAAATAAATAAACTAATAAATCTAGGTACATAGCAGTCATTTGATACACATGTACAAAACGTGTTCACAAGTGACAATATAAGTATTTCATTATGGATTTATGTGGCAAACTTTAAAATACATGAGTTTAAAGTCTTTAATATGCTGCTACTTCGTCAATAACATTACGTGAGAAAGCATTAGTGAGTGCTCCAAGTAAAAGTTCTTGGAACATAAGAAATTTTGGAAGTAAAATCACCTATGAAACAAGAAGCAAATTGTGAGGATGGGACTGGAAAGGTTTTAATCTGAACTGCAACTACACCATAGGAACTGCAACTACTGAAGGAAATGCTTGCTCTTCATTTCTTGCAACTTAATCAAACTTGAGTGGCTTAGTAAGAAGCCATCAAAACAAGCATTTCTGGGTACTTCTCCTTGCCTAAATACACAAAGGATCTGCTACAGATAATGGAGGTTTCAGAGTTTGCCTTAGAAGTGATCACAATAATTCCCAGAGGAGAAAATGTTTGACAAACCTCAACTGTGGTGGTTACTATGCTGATGTGCAGCTCCTGAATAAATTTCACTGCAGGCAGTTGGCTGTATACTGCAGAGGATTCATCACATGGGAAAAAAGGCTGCAGTTTCATTGCCTGTCCACCTCCAGCACCCTGGAGATCCTGAAGGACAGCTCCAGCTGCAGAGAAGAAAGCAGCCTGCACAGCCCATGGGGAGGAAATGCTGAATCAGTACATCCTCAGCTGCCCTCTCAGTCATGTCCCTGTTCCACAACATCTGCTCACTTCTCTCATCTTATCTCATGGCTGCCTTTCCCCTCCAGGTGACGTATTTGTTACCAGGATCTCTGCTGACTTTATTGGCAGCTGGCAGAAATGCCTGATTGAGCTCTCTGGATAGGGGCTGCAGGAAGAATGTAAGCAAATGGGTGAGGGGCATACACAATAATGAATGATGTTGGGACAGCTAGCTGAGTATTGCCAATGGTGGATGTTTCCCACAGTGTTAGAAAGGGACAGAGAATGGAACGTAGAACAATGGCCAAAGGGAAAGCCTTGGCTATCCTGTGGGACTGTATTTTCCATCAAACAGTAGTAACATAGTAGTAACATTTAAAGTGGTCTAACTCATTTAAAAAAAAAAAAAAAAAAAAGCATCACCCACCAACACAGCTGGTATTGAGGTACAAACATTTCAAGCAACTGTGTTTCAAAACATAAAATCATCATCCCTGGGAGCATGCTGGCAGCTATGGGCTGCAATAACATGGTATCAGTTTTACACCAGTGTAATAGCCAAAATCTAGCAGTCAGCTTCTGTTCCTCCATTTCCCCATTGTTAATTAGGAATAGAGACACAGTTTGTAAAGAACTTTGTTCTTATGGCGAGGCTTGATTGCTTCAGGGGCAAGTTACTGGATATGACTGCCCTCTCTACAGCAATTAACCATGCTCTTTTGGGTTTTGCATCTCCTGCTGAGCACAACATAGAGCTTCATTTCAATAAGCTGCAAAGCAAATCTTTGAGAGAAGCATCTCCAATAGTTATAGGTAAAGAATAAAGGATCAAAATGTACAAAATCCTACAATGTTTTGTTAGCTAACAAGCATCTAAGATTTTTTAAATTTTGGCACTATTTATGTCTCTAACAAGTCTGAACCTATGGGTTTACAAGATTATATGAGAATTCATATAATCAAAGCACACAGAATGCTTGCGTTTTTTACATCCTACAGGATGTTAGACTAATTCCTCAACATTTTAAGAGGGAAACAAACAAAAATATGATGGTTTAATTATTTTCATTCACCCACTAACTGGATTATGTTACATGTCCTCAATTTTACAACATGAAACTAGACATCAAGTCCAAGACAAAGTATTAGTAAAAGAAAGTATCTTAATTTTACCTGTTTGACTCAACAGTATTTCAGGCTCACTGTCCTCCTAACTGACACTGAATACCATCTGCCTCCATATAAATCCTTCAGATAACCATTTTCAACTTTTCCATCACTGTCTCTTTGATCCTTCTTATCAAACAAAACATGGAAATGCCATCTAAGGGCTTGTCTTATACCTGGTGCAGGGGTAAGAAATAGTAGGGAGAAAATATTTTCTGAAGAAATAAAGAAGAAATTTTACAGAAGAACCTGCAGATAAGAAACCAGCACTGTACTGCAAATGTGCCTGATGGAGCTATGGACAGAAAAGCAAGTCAGATTTCATCTACAACCATAACTTAAAACAAAAGAGTTTTTTTCAATTTAGGAGAAGAAAAAAGAGGACTAAATTAGCTTCTGTCTTACTCTGATTACACCTGCTTTTAACTATTTTTCTACAATGTTCTGCTTGACATTTAAATGAAAGAGATCTAAGATTTGTGGCTCTGAAATCAAGAGCATCCCTGCATGCTGGGATTCTAGAGACCACCAGACGTGTTCTGGACAATCTGCAGTATGCATGTGTCAGGTTATTTTTAACTCCTTTAAAGCTAACAGATGAAACTGAGGCAGAATGACCTAAATGACACTGTTCTTCCTAAATGAAGGGTTACAGTATTCAGACCCTAAATCAGACCTCCCCTATTTTGGGGAGGTGTCTGGATCATCAGAGAAATTGTGTCCTTCATGGCATAGCTGAGGATAGACAGAAAATCTTTGTCCTCACCTTCCTTCATCAGTCTGCTATTTCACACTGTGTTTCACACTACTGATTTGTCCCGACAACTATGACTCAGATGCCTGCAGGGAAACCATGGCCAGTGCAGAAGCAGTGGCTCTGTTGCTCTTCTCTGCAAAGTCTGGTCCTCCCAAAACAGCTTCCTAATTAATATTTAAGCCAAACATACAGCTCCAAGGATAATTTCCTTTGTGATCAAAGAGAATAAGGCATGGGGGAAAGCAGATGTGCTGGAGTTAGGAAGGGTTTGCACAGATGTAATAGGAGACCATAGCTACAGGAAAGCATAGTGAAGTAGTGAGGGTGGCAGGCTAAGCAGCTACAGGTGCTACTGAGGTACAGCTTTTAGCTGAGTTTCACCTCTTTATCTCATTTACAGCCTATAGCAAAAGCATTTCTTCACCTGTAAGCTGCCAGATAAGCTTCACTGCAAAACATGAAATTTCTCTGAGACATTTGCTGAGAAATGTTATTTTGGACACCAGCCAAAATCACAGCCTGCAAGGTCTTTCAATTAGCAAGAGAAGAGAAACTCACAGTAACTCCCTCCATCTTTTATGTAATTCCATTCCACTACAATACGAATTAAAGTCTGGTATCTCAAAGTCTGCAGTCTCTAACTGCGGAAGTCACACGCACAAGACCATGCCATTACCCCCAGCTGTAAGCACCCTATTAGCCATCAGTTACTGCTCAAATGCACAGTCTGCCTCTGTCATAAATCACAGAACCACAGAACATGCTGAGTTGGAAGGCACCCACAAGGATTATCAAGTCCAGCTCCTGGCCCTGCACAGCACCATCCCCAAGAGCCACACCATGTGCCTGAGAGCATTGTCCAAACGCTTCTTGAGCTTTGCCAGGCTGGTGCTGTGACCACTTCCCTGGGAGGCTGCTCTGATGCCAAACCACCCTTGGGGTATCTTTTCCTGATATCCCACCTAAACCTTCCCTGACACAGCTTCAGGCCATTCCCTCAGGTCTTGTCATTGGTCACCACAGAGAAGAGATCAGTGCCTGGCTGTCTGCTTTCTCTTGAGAGGAAGATGTATACAGCGGTGAGGTCTTTTCCTCTCATGATTTTTCCCCCAGAACCTGTGTTTCTTTCATTGTATCTTAGACTTTCCTGCTGCCTTTTTTTTCCTCCTATCTCATTGGCAGGCACATCATACAATGCCCATGGAAACCCAGCCCATCAGGAACACTTCTGTTTCAGGGACTGGCACACCTCTGTATCTGAGAGGGATGTTCCCACTGTTCCAGCTAGCTGCTTTCAATAAGAATTGTGGTCATAACTACCTGCACTTAGCAACAAGAGGGCTTTTACATCCCACTGCTTTCAATAGTGCCCAGCCCAAACAGACCTTCTTCAGTGTAGAAGGTACAAATGGCAGGATCAGGGAGAGTTTTTAACAAAAACTACACCCTTGTATTGAGTGAAGTCACCCAACATGGGGGGGATTTGAAACTAAGAGCTGAACTTGCACAGTGAAGCTGGGCCGTCATAATGAAACACACTGGGTATGAATTCTAGTAAGAAAAATAAAAATACTTTCTGACCCTTAGGATATGCATTTGTGGATTATTTAATAGGCAAACTCCAGTTCCTGTGGCTACATTCTAGGTTAGCATGTTTTTGGCTTTAACATCGCAAAACAAATCTCTTTCCAGGTAGTGCACATACTGCTGGACCTACAAAAATCTGGTTGCTCCAGGAGGGAACAAACTAGTTTGCCAGCATACAATTTTAATACAATTAAATTGGAAAGAAAACTTGTAGTTATTGTAAAACAGAAATCACTATATGCTACGCAGTGTTAATCCATCTGCAAGTAATCCATAAACTGGAAAACTCTCATTGCTATGAATCTACATGTTTCTAGTTCAACATGATTTTGCAATCACTCCGCAACCATGCAAAAACTTCAGTGAACAATGCCCACATGATTATTTTCACAATATTCTCCTGAGATTTAGATAATTGCCATCTGTTTCAAGCTAAATTGTCATTCAACATGGTTCTTTCATGTGGGAGTTTGTGAGTATCCAATCAGGATTTTATGAATTTAAGTTACTTTTTATTATATGGGATTTCATACATGGTCTCTTACATTAACCTTTTCTGCTTGTAATGCTGACCAAGAGAGTCAAAGGAATAAATGTATTTGAATCTTGTAGAGCCATCTTTTCATTTGTAAAACAGTGTGTGGACAGAATGAGGAGAAACACAAATTAGAACTCCCAAAGTCTGTCTGCCTCCTGTTTGCTTTACTGGGAGTTCTACAGTAGACATCTCTGTGTATGTGCATTTTTAATATGCTCCATAAATAGTATTCCTGCAGCTGCACTGTGGATATCAATGGCAATACCTGAAGTGTGCTTGCTTTATTAAAATCTCTTTTTTTTTTTTTTTTTTTGCTTTTCATTAAAAACCATGCTTATTGAAAGGGACAGAATCATCAGATCTATCACTGTTCAATTCCTGCTAACAGAGTTTTATTTGCAAACTGAACCCTCCTATTTACAATCACAAAAATATCCTCTCAAACCAAGCATGTTTTTCAATATTCTATTTAAATCTGAATTATCAAAATGTCTGCATTCTGGTTCACAGAGATTTAGCAACTACATGACAAAAATTAAGAAGATCAAGTAAAATCATAATCTTAATAAAAAAATAACAAGTACAGGGGACACTGGCATACGTCCAACAGATCAAAACAGCAAAAAAAACCTGGCTCAAAGTCTGATTTCACACCATTTGGAATTAATTTCATGGCATTAGCATAAATTAAATTAATTGAGAGCATGATCTGATTGTGCATGTAGGAAAAGAGGTTATATTTATTCCACAGCATGCTGAAAGAAGGTGTTCATCTCATAGTTTGTTAGATATAAAGCAAAAATACAGTGAAAATAAAAGACACATTTTGCAATGCAAATTACGGTTTTATTATGTTTATAATAAAGTTTATCTGTAGGATGTGCTCCTATTTCACACCTTTTCCCAGACCTCTCCTGAAAAGGGCTTTTGAAGTCATACAGTCAGGCTCTACTTTCACCCTGCAGATTGTCGGGATTTTGTCATCTCAGCCTGGAGCCCCTCCCAGCAAACAGCCACATGCAAAAATTTGAAGACTTCGGTGTAGTTTGAAGTCACAAGTGTCAGACACACAACACTGAGAGCTGGGAAAACCCTGACAAGCCAGATCCAACTGCATTGATTATCTGGAGACTTCAACTGCTCCAACAGCACCAACTGCCCAAATATTTCTGCAAAAAGCATTTAAGTCACTTAATATCCTACCTATGCTAGTCAGCTCTCACAGTAATGGCTGTTTAGAAAAACATATACACGATTAAAATGGCTTTCCTAAGGCTATAGCAAATTATGGTGAGTTGTGCCAGTGTTTCTCCCAGCTAAAGGAATGCCTGGCCACCCCCAACCACAGCGTCCAGAGCAGCTTCACACACCACCAAGCAGTCACGCTGTGGCTCAGCCACGTGCCACACCACTCGCTGCTTTCACTCCCGGCCTCCACTGCAGTCAGAGCCATAGGCAAGTAAGGACAACATTATAAACTACTCTCTGAGCTCATTAAAGGATGGCAAAGCAGGAACTGTAACAGGATTCCAACCCTTTCGTGTCTCATTTCTAGCTGAAGGCTCATTCTGGTTGGGTATAAACAAGAGCTGCTCCTGTCTGCTGGATTAGTAATGCCATCTGTGAAAAAAGGACTGGAGAATCGACCTGGGTGATTACAGATTTTGTCATACTGACAGAATCTATCACAGCATTTCCAGCCCCTAGCAATATTTTGGGCACAGCTAGAGAATAGCAAAATACAGATTTGCATGGGGATGGACTGGTCATTTCACCAAAGACTTGGGTCCTAAAGGCTAACATAGAATCAATGTTTTGGAACACCCTTTGGAAAAACTGCTTTCCAGATTCTTATTAGTTCTGTGGAGAAGCTATATATATTAACTCCACTGATGGAAATAAACAGTCTAACACAACTTTACCAGCTTAATTTGCAATTGTATATAATACAGAAGAACTCATTCTTTGGTTTAGGCCACATAAAATGACATGGTATCTTGGATAAAAACAAGGCAAGAGATGGAAAACTAAACCAGACAAAATGCTGCCAACACACAGAAAATACAAATTTTGTGTGTCTGAAGTAAATGTGCTACCCACAGAATCAGTGGTGCTTCCCTCTTACCTATCTTCTTATTAAATAAAAGATTAAATTACTGTCTACAGTTTTAAAGTGTTTTTTTCTGCCTGAGAAGCAATCATAGACCCGGGACAGGCTGAAATCTAACTACTGATTTTTGGGGGTCAGGCGCTTTTATCTCTCAGAAAGACAGGACAGAAATCTTCCAGAGAAATGTAGACCTGTTGGCTAAATCTTTCCAACCACGACTTCCCAAGAAGACTAATCCTGAGGTCTATGATTGCATCTTTCTCTACGAAAACCATAGTGATCATGAAACATTTGTGGCACAAGTAAATCATAAGTATGCCTTCCAGGGCCATGAAAGAATACCCAACAAAGGGCCTTCGTATGTCTCTGATGAAGGTACTGTGAAAGCCTAATAAGAAAGACACTGCATATCTTATAGCTAAAGACAATTAAGTATATCAGAATATCAAGAGAACCAGAAGTAGAAATGCTCCAAACAAACAAAACCTAGTCACTTCTGCAAAAAAGAAGTCATGTTACACACAGAGTTGTAAAAATCTGATGTGGCAGTGTGAATTATACTCACATAAAATGTATTTAGAAAGAGAAGTTTTTTTTCATTGGCATCACCACACTATGAATTTCATATAATCATACCCTGCTTGCTATTTAATTGAAATAGAGTGATTTAAAGCCTTTGCAGCAAGTCTTTTATTATCAATTTTCATGCAAGTCTTCCAACAGATAATTGGAGCACTAATTTGTTTAATTACTTCAGGCATTTTGTCTCTCAGAATGCGTATCCCTCTACAGAAAAGAGAATTAGAATAATTTCTGCACTTTGTTTTTGTCATCTAGGACCTCACAGTTTTTTGTGATGTCTGCATGCCTAACTTTTGCAGAAAAAAATACATTCGATTTTCTTAATTCATTTGTTCCCTTCTTTCAATGGCTGAAGAGAAATCTTGCTCTGTGATCTAAATTTTATGAACTACTTTCTTCTGGTGAAAGAAAAAAGTATTTCATCTTCTAGGAAATTTATCTCCTCTAAATTTGCCTTATTTATCGCTTACTCAAAGTCATGCCTAGTGTATAATACCTACAAATTCTTCTGATTTCAGAAACTATGACGGTGAATCTCAGTTTCAGTTATAAAATACTGTTTTTGCTGCTTTATCCTTGTGAGGACAACCATGTAAACATAGATAGGCATAAACCACTTATTAGGACTAAACAAGTTAAAGCAAGCAAGTTTCATTTCAGCATTAAAGACCTGAGCATAGTGGTGTGGCAATATGCAAGAGCTAGTCTATTATACACTGAGAAGCAAACCTTCTTCTTATATATTATATCCCGTATTTTTGTACTGATCTCCCCCAAGGTATCAGGAAAACTTTTCAACAATGACTATACCAAGACCAAAGGTTCCTTAAAAGTTTATAGTAAAAGGTATTGGCTTCTTCATAGCTGCTTTTTCTTAGTTTCTTAGGTTCTTCTAAGGGAGACCAGCTTTCAGTGGCACGTGATTCACTCTCGCACATGAACAAAAAAATTAACTTTTCCAATGCCTTTTTAAAGTTATTTGAAGAGAATTACAATTTTAGGGTCTTAAACAGAAGTAAACCCACATTCCACATGCTTAATGAAAAAGGTTTCAGAATCTCCTGCAGAAAAGGCATGATTCAAGATTCTTAGTCTGGTTCTGTTTTGGTCTTCAGTCTGATACTCTCAGAAGGACTAATTAATTGTGCAGGTTTTTTTTCCCCTCAGCACTTTCTGAATAAATCTTACTTCTTTCTTACTTTTTCTTTTTCATTTGTAAGTTTTATAGCACTAACATATTCACTGTCTTGTCTTGCATTTTTCTGTAAAATTGCCAGATATTCTGCAAGGTCTGTCATTGATCTTAGGGCTGAAAGTTACATGACCTTTGCTGTGGACAGAAAGACGTGATAGAACTTTAAATACCTGGTAGGAAAGTGCCATGCAGTGCAAATCTCACTTCTGCACAAGAGATCGTCAGAACTACTCTGCTGGGAGTGAATTTGTCTGCTGAGTTCTTTTTTTTAAAGTGTCATGGAGAGATGCAATTATGACCCCTGTTGGTTCACCCTAAAATGTACACATTTTTGCTACTTGAGCCAGAATATGCTGCAGCAATGGTTGGTCATTCTCTCCTCCCTGAACTACACCACTGAATGAAAGAAACATATGGGAAAAAAAGCCTATAAAAATATCCAAGGAACAAGGAGCTGTCAGTGTTAAATAAAAAAAGCTGCTTGTCAGCTAGAGAGCCCTGAACACTGAAGAGTCATCAAGTTTCATAACTAGTTTTCATAACTAACTCTTCATTACACCTTTTCAAGTAACTCCACTCCAAGATGTTTAAAGGCTAAATAGCCTTAATAGCTCTAATAGCTCCAGCCAGAAGTGTAGTCATATGGCAAAACTCTCATGAGCATCAGTTTTGAACCAAGGAGGACAATATAAAGGGGCTTAATATCAACTTCAAGGTAAAGGAGATTTGGTCTAGTATAAAGAAACCAACATCATAAAGCAAAACAAAAAGCAAGGTTAGAATACACAAATGGAAGGTCGCCCAGCAGGTGATAACAGGGGATAACAGGGGTGTTAACTTTATCCCTGGGAAAACCATGGCAAACTAGGAGAGATGTTTTGTAGAGTAGATTTGTGTCTGCATGTGAAGAGCTGGATTTCAGAATTCAAATGTAGTCGAACAGACTTTGTAGCCTGATATTCCTGCTCTAGGTGATGACTCCTCTTCTTCATCAGTGTCACCAAAACCCACACTTTTTAGATAAATACAGTTTTGATTAACATCTACCACACAAATCCATTTATATTTTGGTTAGCATGAATGCAAATGGAGCAAAAATCCTTAGCAAGGGACTGAGTGGAGAGGAATAAGGTAGTTTTGTAGGCTAACTGGCTCCCCTTGGAAATGTCTTGCACTTCCTGTCTTCTGCAATATTTTTGTAACCACAGAATGGCCATCTTGCAGACCTTTAAAGATCAGGCAACTCACCAAAGGGCTCATACAAGTAAGAGTTTTTGGGACTGAGCTCATAATTTCTAATAGCAAATACATTAGGATTTTATAAGCTCAAAAAGGCTTGTGAGACTAATAATCCATAAAGCCTATTAAGCTATTAAGGTAACCAAATAAAGCATCTGCATTTTGATCTGTCTCCAATCTAAATGCTCAGCATGAAGCCTCCTTAGTGATATAAAGAAGGCTGAAGAAATCATTCTCTATACGACCATTTTCTGTGTTCCAGCTTCTGTTAGAAAAGACTATAAATCCCAGAAACTTCTTCCATTCTTACAACATGTTATATCAGTGCATGCTTTAAATATTTGAAAATGCCTTCTCTGTTAAAATGATTTTTCATTCATTAAGACAAAGGATAAAATACAGTGCTTCCTTTAGCCTATTTATATTTTTACTTGTTTACACTATTTCACCTGCTGCAAAAGGCATCAGACACACTATTCTGATGGCCATCTCTGCTCCACTTACTACTTGTGACTACTGCTCTACAGTCTTTTCTGGATGTTCTCCACATGCGTTTGTTTCCTTTTTATTCTTCTCACTTTTATTCAGAATCTGCTTAAAGATAAATTTCTCTGCTCATCATAACAGGCAAGTTCAATAAAACTAAACTAAAAGAAACTTTTTAGCTAATGCTCTTTGGAGGTTGCTATTGTGCATCCTAGCTACTTTGTTTTAACTCAGTGAAAAGTCAATGTTCTCAGCCTTCGTCTTCTTTTGGTACATCAAGTAAGGCCAATCACAAAGGTATAGCTAACTTAGAACACATTTCTTACAATTTTTTTATTGAGTGTCATGCACTAACATCACAAGCAATAATCCTAGCTTTTCTAGACATGAGATTTCATGCACATATCTCAAAATAATCATAATCAAATGACAGGAAAAATGGCAATGTAATCATCACGACAATGCCACTCATTCATTTCTGCACATTTATGGCAGAAATATGTTTGGTATTTCTCATCTGCAAAATTTTACAATTTCAGAGTAACAGAAATGCCATTCTTTTGTCCTTTTAGTAAATGTGGTTAAAATAAAGACATTCAGTAAAATTATGTACTTTTTCTGACTTAATTGTGAAGTGCCCATTTTGGCAAACTATTTATTTATATTTTCTTTAATTTTAACTGCCTTTCCTTTCCTAGCTCTGGGAAAGTCTAACTTCCAAGACCATTTAATTATAATGTGCAATTATAATCCAAAAATAACAATTAGAAAAGCTTTACAGATAAGCCAACCAAACAATACTATACTGATTATGAATGGAAATAAAAAGATGAGTCGGTTTCCATGGTAAAATGTAACCACTATATTAGACATGGGTACTGCAGCAATAAACAGAACCTGCACTCCAGTCATCTTTTGCCTGACTCCAACAACAGGCCAGGAGTGATCTTCTCAAGTAATGCTGATTTTATTATTTTTTCCTCTTTACTTTTTTCATGCCAGCTGATATTGTAAAAACATGTCAAATGACAGTATGTGTCAGAAAGTCTTAGAGGACAAAGACTGGTGTTTCAGACAGTTTGTTTGGAGGATGAACTGAGCAGACACAAAAATAATCCCTTCACCATATCTATAATTTTTATTGTCACTAAATAGTGCTCACCATCTGCACTTTTGAGCAGTATTCAGTAAAAGTGTGTATGGTGAGTTTGGATTTCTAGAGAATATATTATAAGCACTTGTTAAGTGTACTATTAGATGGTTTTCATATCTTTCAGATATAGATACTCCAGGTTTGGTCTCAATGACACAAAATTAATAAAACGTATTTTTAAAGCACAAGGTAAAATAAAGTACCCATATCCAAACACCAAACCTTTGATTTGTTCAGTCAGAGAGCTTGCAGGCAAAGAGACTGCAACATTGAAATTTCAGTAATTTCATTTATCTTAAGCCTTATGTAAGTAATGTAATGATTGTGTTTATTTTACAAAGCATTTTTGAAAAAGTGGACTGAAAACCACTCAGCCTGCTCCTGAAGTTAAACTTTTACTGACTTTAACGCCTTTTGTTCTCTCTGGCTATCAAAGAAAGTCCCTTTATTTCTCTCTGAAAGACAGCTAGAGTTCATTGTGAAAAAACACAATAATTTGAGACAGAGAGCGGATAAGAAACCTCTGAAAAAAAGCAGGGTTATTTGGTCTATACTAAATATTTTTCACGAGTGTTACAGTTTTCTTTATTTTTATTTATATTGTCACCTACTGTTGTAGTATGCTACCACATGGCTGCTGTGTTCACCTGAATTTCACCCATCTGTCAAATGGCTTGTGAGGTACTTTACATCCATGTTACAGTGTTCCTCATACTGATTCCTTTTCTGGATAACATAAATTGCTCCTTCCAATATTTTATTGTTAAAAGACTTTTATGTGAGTCCCAGGAAGACTAAGACAAATCTCAGTAGAAGTTCACATCCACACTGATTAATGAGGCCTCTTTCCTTGTCCTGTAGTGATTCTCATAGCATCCCTGGTACAGCTACACACAACCCAAGGCAGGAGTCACATAATTCCCCGTGTTGTGTCCCCTCCTACATCTAAATACAATGAATGCCTGTGCAGATCACCAGAACAGACCAACACACCAGAAATCGAAGGCTCTTTTACTGCAGTTGAATACAAACCACTGAAGTGAGAACAAGAGTAGTCCTCTGTGGATTTAGGGCAAACACTGATCTGCTGCTTCTCCCACACAGACGATGAGCTCTGAAGGGGAATAGCAGGGCAAGTGAAGAAAACTGCAAACTGTTTCTACAGTCCTTTGAAGGAACCACAGAAACAATGATGAAATCTCACCTGCATATGTATGTGGATTTTGCTGTGCTGGACAAGTTAATAAGTTAGATAAACTCTAAGTAATTTTGCACAAATATCTTTCCTTCAAATGAAGTAAAATTAGTAGTGGACTTAAGTCGCATTTAAATATAAGATCCTTAGGCTATCCAAATCACTCTTACCAGAGGTGCTTTACAGCCAGCTTAGATCAGCTGTGCTGTCCCTTATGCAAATGGAAAAGATAATCAGGATCTGGCATTTAACCAGACAAATTTGTGACATCTCTTTCCTCCCTGAGATTTGCTGGGACAGAGCAGGGGCATAACTTTGCCTTGCAGATGGGAACAAGACCTTGTTATCATTTCTTCTATTAGAACAAGAATGTATTTATCCCTGGACATCTCCTGAGTGTACTAGTGCAGGTCAGTGGGTACTACAATACTTTTCTTGTAAAAGCCTCAAAACTCACTCACATACTTTTTAAAGACAAAAATTACTCCCACATTGTGTGAGAATATCCATTTCTTATAGCCTTATGTATCTACATTTTTGGTCTGCTGGGAGATAAGGAAGCCTAATGCTAGCTCCATAATTAAGAAAGGTCTATTCCCCTCAATATACCCACATTTTTATTTAAACAGTGTTAATTCACAAATTTATTTAGATGCCAGACAACTGTACACCAAAGGAACTCAATTCACCTCAGTAAAGCAGCCTCAGATTTCCCACAATAGTTACAGAACTCGGCTCAGTACACCATATCTTACTAACACTTCCTTTAAAAAGGTACTCTCCTGCCAGTCTATACATTTTGGTCAGAGCTGTTTACAGGTGAAGACACAATCACAGATTTGTCAGCTGGGGGAGTGGTTAGACAAAGCCCTAAAGCAGCTGTAAGGAGTGCAGCAGCAGCACTTCGTACCAGTGCTTTGTAGGTTTGCATTTTAGCATTTCCTTTATTTTGGGCAGGTAAATGGTCTCCAATAAGGAAGAGCTAGAAAGAAACGTGAAACCTAACAAAGAAGGTGTCAACTCTTGACCTAGATTTAGATCTTGTTTTCCTTGTTTCTAAACAGAAAATGGAATTATGTTCTTTACACTGTGGTTAAATTCTTGGTTTAAATGCTGGAACAGATCCACACAGCACCAGTTAGTGCTGCTGAATCTTGTATGTCCTATCACTTCTGAACCTTTATAAAGAAAAGTAGAGACAGAATTTCTACAATTCTGAGGGCAAAAAATGGTCATACAAGCTACTGAAAGCTCTCATTTTACAGTTTGAAAATATCTAACCAGGTACCTATGTAGAATTTGTATATGTATTTATTTAATTAATTAAAAAACAAAATGAAAAAGAGTACTGATTCAATGATGAGCATTACTAAGTGAGGCAATATGGTTATATTCCTTTAAGGCAGGAGCTGATCAAAGCTCTTCGTCTGCCAATAAATGAAAGGTTTAAAAATATTCTCTAGCCGCTTTTTCTAGTCTTGCAAGGACAATGGTGCCCTAAAGGAGAATCCTGGCTTTAATGGAAGCTTTATTGTTTATTAAGACAGCTAAGACTTGGATGACCCGGGCAGTCCTAGCAGAGGTGGAGAAGAGAACAGAGATATTTACAAGTGCTTCTTGTGATATATCTAACAGAATACAGTAAAACATTGAGGTCATACAATGTTAGTTGAGTCCTAAAACCAGATCTGCCTTTTCCCTGTAACTGGCAAATTCTGTTTCCCATGTGCAGGCTCTGCAGCCTCACAGAATACTTGCTCCAAATGCTGGAAACTAAGGGGCCTACTTTGAAAATCTTACTAAGTGCATCTTTGATCCCACTAAAATGTGTGCTTAAGAACCATTGTGAAGCAGGTCCTCAGTGAATGCAGCTTTTTTATTAGCCACAGAAAATATTGCAACTACAAGAGCAACCTCCCAAGAGCTAAAATTGTCTTCTCTGTGATGATTTTGCTTCTAGAGAGGGTTGCACAATTACTGCACACTTAGGAAAACTACATAGTTTTAAATTTTTACAAACCAGCACTACTTACTGACACCAAAGGGTGTCACCCTTTGATGTACTGTATTGCTGTTCGTTTCCCCATCTGCAAATTTAATATAATAATATGGACTTTAGAGTTTATAAGTGAAGAGCTTTGCCAATCACACACAAAAAAATTCAAAGAATGAGCCAAACATTTAGTTTAATCATCCAGCATCTTCACTAGTCCCTTGTTAATTTATATTTCTAATTGCATCTGCTTCTGGTTAAATCCTATGTGTCTTGGGCAATGCTTTTTGGTCAGTGACGGAAACAAACATTTGAAGAGCTACTATTTCTGTGTGATGCTCAGAATGCATTTTATTTTTTTAATACATATATAAATTTGAAGAAGAGATTCGAAGCATCTTTAAAATATTTTCAGAATTATTTATTTTTTGTGTTATGAAATTTGCAGCACAAGCATTCTTTTCAGTACTGTAACATAAGTCAGACTAGCGGTAAGCACATACCAACATGGTAACCTGTTATAAGGACCAAATCAATGTAAGCAGAATCATCAGCAGAGTGGTGAAATAAATGTGTATAACATTCTTTTCACATTTTCCAGGAGTTTATATGTCTACTTTTCAATTACTAAAATGTATGTGCTTTGTCACAGCTGTTTCTTGCTCTGCATGAATTACTATACCCACAGGTGTATGCATAGTGCATCTTCCAATTGTTTGAGTGTTTCTTTGGCTTTACTTACAGATTTCAAGCTAAGAAAACTCAAAACTGGAAGGTTCTTTGTTTCGGTTTGTTTTGTTTGAATACATATTTTATTCATTTTCCCAAAACAACCTTACAGCTTTTTTTTTGGATGAAACTGTCTTTTATCATTTTCTGGTCTTCATGAAGAATGTTGAGGCTTAAGTAGTACATTTGGCAATATCACTTCTTGATGAGTTCATTGTACTAATGATGCGCTGGAAATCAGTCCATGTCCTTCCCTCCATGTGTTATAATATGGCTCTTGCTGTGAGATAAGGCTGACAACACTGACTAAAGTCTGTCATTGTTTGATGAAAACAGCGCAGATGTTCCCCAACGGACAGGAAAAGGTCAAAGAAAGAGACTGAATGTTGCCGTGAAATAGTTATACTCAGATATTACTGTTTTTCACTTGAATTGTTTTGTGACACTGAGAAAGGAAGTGTATCCTTTAAGAGATGAGTTCGACTTTTTAAATTATCTGTAAAGCTTTTGATATTTTCACAGAACCTAATTTACAACCTTATAAAAGGTACATGTTGGTTACAAAATGCACAGCAGCAACAACACCTATAAGAAGACAATGGAAACAAAAGTCTGTTCATGCTGGCTGTCCTTAGACACTTACTGGGGCAGAAAGCTGCAAACCAAGATATATTGTCCCTGTCTCAATGCCCAAGCATTTTTATGCCCTTCATTACTGATGAAGCCAAACCTGATTCTAATGAAATCTGCGAACTCAGAGGTCTTGTTTTTGTTTTTTTTTTCCTAAACATTGTTAAAATTCAGCAAAATTATAATTGAATTTAGCATGATTTCCAACGATGTTTTGGTGCACAGAAGAGCTTCATTGGCTTCAACAGCTTGCTGTTAAAATAAGGATTGCCATCTAATTTTGGAATTCACCTACAGTAAGTGAACAGTGAAAATCACTGAAATTACATTAATAAGTAAATAACAGATTGCATATTTTGGATCGTTTTCTACAATTATGTCCATATAGAGAAAGGTTTTTAGAAAGACACTCCATTACCTCAATTAGGCAGAACTGATCAAAACCTAGGAAATTATCAAAACCATTGCTACTTATGTTCATTAAGTAGCAACATAACTGCTGCAAGGAACTATCAGTAAGAAATTACAGAAAAGGAGAAAGGTCATATTCTGTCACAGGATGATGATGAGCCATGTATGTTTTCACTGTAGAAAAGCTAAATGCTAGGATGTACCAATAAAAGTGTTTCCAGTAGAGACTGGCAGCCCTTCAAAAAGGCACTGACAAAGGCTCAACTGTAAGATGGTAAACAGCTCTAGTCATATGCCAAGAGGAAATATGGGCTCTGACTAGGGCACGTGCTGGGAAGGGCACCAGTGAACAGGAGAAAAGAGGAGACCTCAAAGCTTTATTTCTCTATATAGGAAAAATATGAGAATGAGAACACAAAAGCATTTTCAAAATGCATCAGTGAAATAAGGACAGAACAAAAGGTTATAAACTGGTCATAGACACAATCCTGAAAAAAGGGGTTTGGCATATCTGAATGGTCAAATTCTGAGCACTCACACTTGAATCTGCCTTTTTCTTGTGGCTTTGGGAAATGTATATAAAGGATAGCATAAAATAATTGCCTCTGATTTCAAGAACCAGGACAAGTAAGTCCAGGCCAGTGCTATATTGTCAGGTCCTGCAATGAATACTTGCAGCATATCCTGATGAAAAGCCAGGGGAGACTTGAATTTTACTAGGATTTATCAAAAGAGCACTCCATCTACTTGGTGATATGCAAGTTACAGAATTCTCCTTAATTTTAACAGCTGATATTCATAGCAGTGAATTCAAAATATATAAGTACACATTCCAAAACACAACATTTTGAATGAAGCAGAATTTGTGGTTTTGATTTGGTGGTTGTTACTGTTGTTGTTCTTTTTCTTGTTGTTATTATTACTATTGCAACATTTTATTTTAATAAGCGAAACTTACTTTTTTTGAATTGTCTTCTAGTCATCACTTCAACAGTTGTTAGACTTCTGCAGACTCCTGATAGGATGGGATGGGATCTTGTCACTGTTCCCCACTTAAAGTATGGTAATGGGGAAGAGAAGATTGAAAAACTGGGGTAAATTATTTCCCAGGAAGGAACTCTGGACAGAAAGGATTATTTTAGAAAGCTTTGTAGTCATCTACAAAAGTAAATCTCAGTGACAGAAAGTGAGTACATTTTTGCATCTCAGTGATGCTCATGTGTCACTTTGAGAAATCTGCTTATTTTTGTGATGGAACAGCAAGAAGGTTCATATAATTGCTTTCTCTGTGTACACTAAATGACAATTTTGAAACAAAAACCTCTGAAGGTTTTTACTATAGTCAGAATTACTATGAGCAAACTAGAATTAGACATGAAGTGACAATCAGCATTAATTCAAGATTATATGTAATTTCTTGTCTACCAAGATGGGATATTTTGTGCTTAAGCCAGGGAAGATAGTGACTATTTCAAGGACTCAGCAGAGGACTATACTCATATTGCCTTATAAATCTTTCCATCCAAGCAATTGTAAAAGGCCATCTTTACTGTGTTATACTAGCACTCAAAATTAAGGGCAGTACATACACACACACATATATATGTTGCAACAGCAATAATTTCCTTGGAAATAATTTGGTTGCCTAAATTGAGTGTATAAATGCAATATATAATTTAATCACAATTTAAATCACAACATAAAACATTAAAACACTTAGCCATATTGATAAAATATTTACAAGTCACAACAAAAATTAAAGACAAATATGACTTACTTAAAAACATATATTTTGACAATATACTTTGAATTGTTGTGTTCAAATGAGAAACCCACATAGTACATTTAGTGAAATAAAACCACATAACCAAACTAAAAATTATGACAGGAAGTCCAAATAAATATTACTCTAATGTTTCAATATAAAACCAGATTATTCATTTTGGGTTTTATAAAGAAATTTAGTTGGTATGATACATAAGAAGAATGCAATTATTAATTTGCATGCAAACTGGCCATACTGATATGATACGCTTTCATATGAAATAGTGACCTGCAAATATAAGTAAGAAATAAAACCTTGTACAACAGGAGTATTCAACTGCCTTGAATATTCTTATTTAAACATGAGGATATTTAGGTAACCCTGCAGCTGAAAGTCTAATGTAGCAACCCCTTATTCCTGGTGTAATACATAGGCAGTGGCGCTGTCTATGGTTTTAAAGAGTTAGCAAAGCCAAAAAACCTCAGCTCATAAACCCTCATTTAGTTCTAATGAGATAGTTTGATCTAATTTTATGAAACATCAAAACCCCTAACACTAAAGCATGCAAGCACCTAATGCTTAGGTGCTCAGATTTAAGTCCAAGTGATGCTGAGAAAATGTACCTTAAAACAGTGCTAAAAGATGATGGTGTCACCATTTCTTCTATTTTTTCCACTTAAAAATCCCACCACCACCCCCAAGGTCGATTTCCTATTTTAAAGCAAGCGTTCAGTGCACTGTTCTGAGTCATACCACTGGGGTCTGGCAGGCATCAAACTGTGGAAACCAGATGACATTTAAAACTACAAAGCTCAGGCTCCTTAAGGAGCCTGGGTGGCTGAAGACACCTTAAAGGCAGTGGACCATTTTGCCTGGCACAGCAGGTACCTTAAACTCCTTCATAAACACTTCTGCAGTCTAATCCATGGATGCTAGTTATTTAAGAAATAGACAGGCAAGGAAACTGACTCAGAAACCTTCCTATCTCTGCCACTTCCTCAAAAAATCCTCATTCACTTTTCCCTAAACTTCTGATAAGGCAGAATTTTAAACCTTTAGAAATGGGATCAACAAAAATTCAGGCAGATGCATCTTTGGGAAAAACTATATGTGCGATATGAAATTCCAGAAGAGGATATTCCTTTTTCCAGTGGCCAAATGTTCTTCTGTCCCAGTCCACTTCTTCAGAGACTGTTCTCTTAGGTTTTATCTCTCAGGCAAAAAAAGTAAGGGTTAAGTTTTTTCACGAAAGATGTTAGCTGTGACTAAAAGTTTCCTCCCCCCATTCCCCCCTTTTCCTATTCCTCCCTTCTTCAGAAGGGAGCAAAAGTTCAATCCCTGCAGCTCAGAGATTATTTGCTGCAAGGCTTCACTGTGTAGCAGTGTCTATCCCCTTTTTTTCCAATGTTTTTGTTTGTCTGGTTTTTAAAGAGGGAGTTATTGCAGAAAAGCATTTTTTATTATGGCATGTACTTACTTCTTCATAGCATTCCTACAGAGTTATTTCCATGTATAATTAATTTCTTTTTCATCTTTGACTGAAAATTACTTTAAGCAAGAATAGCAGTTAAATCTCTGTTTAAAATTTACATTTATAGTCCTGGGAAAAACGCATAGCCAATCTACTTCTTTCACTACTTCTGCCTTTATATTCTTTTGCCAGCAATAGTATTGCAATGTGATCATGTGGCATGGTAGTAAGTAAGTTTTTGGCTAAGACAGAGACATGGACTCCAAGAAAACTGTGACCTTTGCTTTAATCTTTCAAAATTTCAACAAGCATGTATTAAAGCTATTACCGAGATGGGGTGTGGGGGGGAGCTAGAATAGATTGTAGCAGTGAGTAATTATGACTCTGGAGCAAGGAGAAGGAAGGAATTAAATCACCACATCAGAAATTATGTCCTACGAATGTTTCTTTAGAAAAATAATGCCTTAGAATGCCTATTTTTCAAGGTCTGGTGAGAGAGACTGATTTATATTTCATGACTTTTACTATGAGTTTCAGACACAAATTACCCATTGCGCAACAGCTTTCTGATGATGCCTGCTCTGTGCCCTTCCACTAGGACCTCCTGTGGGATCAAGCAGAGACATTTTGCTGACACAGTGTCATGTGCAGCAACCTCCTAATATTATTAAACGCCTAGAATGTTGCATCACTAGAACAAATAATTCATTAGTGTTATTTTTTAAAGGGGGGTATAAAATGTGCTAATGAAAACTGCTGCACATTATCGCATCTGAATGTAAGAATGCATGAAGTGAGATAAAATACAACCACTTCCAAGCACTATCTGATACGGCACAGACACAACTTAGTCACATTGGAAATAATTTCCCCTCCTGTTGTTTTAACATCAATAACATCAATATTTTATAAACTTAGAGATTTCATAAAAAAGAGGGCAAGGGACTTTTCACACAGGAAAAGAGAGATAGGACATGGAGCAGTGGNCAAACCATTCTGTGATTCTACAGTTTTCCTGCAATGCTTGCAGGCTAAAATGGAGCAGAAAGGGGAGAGATCCTTTCATGTGGATACTCAAAAATTATTTCAGTTGCTGGCAAAAATGGGATTTCATCTTTCTAGAAGAATAAATGAACCAGTGCAACATCGGAGCTGGTAACAGGGAGCTCTGTAGGGAACTGTAGCTCAGTACCTCCACAGGTGCGCTGTGGTGCCACAAAGAGCACTGGCACAAGGAATTACATGCTGTTCAGCAATTATTTACGGTAACACATCAGAATGCACTAGCTGTATGAAACAGACGTTGTAAAAAGCAATGGCTTAGTAATCCTGGCTACAGAAACCTGATGTGAAGTCTTTCCTGAGAAAGTCCTTCTCCTCTTTTCCTGAGGAGACAGGAGAGACATTGACAATTTTTGTGTGAATTAGAAATACGTGGATTATTGTGAGTCTGCTGTATTACCATTTTTAAGTTATCTTTTCAATTTTAATTCCTTTTAAACTAATCCCATTGTTAACAGATCCCAAAGAACACATAATTTTAAAAAATTCATCTTTAAAAATTAAATACTTCCACAACAGTCGACTAGCTTAGAATCAGATTTATATAATGATATTAAAATATTTAGTTGAGTATGTAATTTATAAAAGCAGTCAAACTCTAACCAACTATATTATTGCTACCTATTATCTAATAAAATAGATTGTAATATTACTAATAGAATAATATTTTATGGCCAATATTTCAATAGGAGCACCCAGTTTATTACTTGCATAGATCTATTAGGAGCAATAAATATAAATTGGAAAATCACGTGAAGCACTGTGCCATAGTATGGCAAAATGATTTTACCATTAAATAATTTTACTTAACATCTACAATATTCTCTATATAGAAAGTGAGCATTCAAACAATAACATTAGATAACTGAAAACTTTTCATTTGCAAATTGAGTTCATGAATTATAAGTGAAAACTTAAAAGACCCAGAAAATAAAATAAACATCATAAAATCAGATAAATTGTAAGAATAAATGCAATATAAGCATAGCAATTCTTTTCACATCTTACAAAGAGTTCTGCTTATGCTTTTGACATATAGGAGTTACTCATAAAGATGCGTAACAATAATTCTTCACAGAATTTGGAAAATCCTCAGTTAAATATATTGCCTACAAGTGAGCCAAGAACTTCTGGAGTTAAACATGTCATCTTCCTTTCTTGGAATAGAAGTATTCATTTAAACTATCTTGCCAGTTGCATTGTAGCAAAAACTGCCATTGTGAGCTATTTGAGGCCTGATTTAACCATCCTACCTTAAATTAATAAGGAATTAAAAAAAAAAAAGAAAAATCTGTTTGGCTCTTCCTCTGCAGGCTTATGAGTACCTGAAAGTAATGTCACCTTCAATAACCTCTCTTTCCACATCTTCTTTTACCATCATGTCAATATTTCTTCCTTATCAGAGCCTAGCAAACAAGCTGTATTGCAATAAACACTGAGCAAAAGCATACTTGAGACTACACAGACTTGTGGACAGCTCGAAAAGTCTTCACGCCTGTGAAGATATCTTAGAATTATTGAACAGTCTGGGTTGTAAGGGACTTTTGAAAGGTCACAGAGTTGAACATTCCTGCAACAAGCAGTGAGATCTGCCACTCTACAACATTGCCCAGAGCCTCATCCAACCTGGCCTTGAATGTTTCCAGGGATGAGGCATCCACAGTTTCTCTGGGTAACCTGTTCAAGGGTTTCACCCCCCTCACTGTAAAAACACCTTCTAATATCTAATCCAAATCTACCCTCTTTTAGTTTAAAACCATTGCCCTTGTTCTATTACAACAGGCCCTGCTAAAAATTCTCTCCCCATTTTCCTTACAGGCTCCCTTCAGGTACTGGCAGGTGACAGCTAGGTCTTCCCGTAGCCTTCTCTTCTCTGGGATCAACAATCCCAACTCTCTCAGCCCTTCCTCAGGGAAGAGGTGCTACAGCCCTCTGAACATCCTGGTGGCTTCCTCTGGACTCTCTCCAACAGGTCCATGTCCTCCCTGTGCTGAGGACTCCAGAGCTGGACACAATACTCCAGGTGGGAGAGGATCTTAGTGACAGAAACCTGGAACCCAGTTCCTATCTGAGGCCCACTGGCTTCACATTCAGTGCATGGAACAAGTGCATCAAAATGAAGTCCTGTTCAACCCATGTTCATGAGCAGGGAACCTACTGGGACAGACTGTAGGACATGGTAGATGTGGTGACACAGACAGAAGAAAGTTTTGGTACCCCAATCCAGGGGGGTGGCAGGAAGATGCACCTTTCTGCTTCTGTGCCCCAGCTTACAGCTGGTTCCTGAATGTCAGCCCTGGCTCTGAGAAAGCTCCTGCCTGCTGAGGGGCCACTTCTGTTGCTGCTGCCCACATTCCAGAAGCACCCAGAAGCTCTATGGTGCAGAAATCCGCTTCAGAGTTTACAGGCACCACGCAACCACCAGTGCCACTGCTGCCAAGGTGCCCAGGAAAAACAGCAGTAGGGCCTCCCTGACCTTGTGTTCACTTCACTGGTTCCTCGCATCTGCTGCCTCTCCCTTGCCCACAAATGGAGCAATCCAGGTCCATGAAAATGAAGGATTAAAAAATGATGGGGTGCAGACACTTTTACATAAACCACTCTCTTAACAGTATTCATTGTAATTCAGAAATTCGCTCTTGAATTGCATAAATATTACTTGAATATTAAACCAAATAATATTGAAGTTTCCAGAAAAATCAACTCATGAATATAAGGAATCATAGTGCTGTTGTTGGCTTATCTGATGATTAGGATCAGCAGAATACCTAAATGAGTTAACAGATACTATAATGCAGCAATTCAGGAATTAAAAATTTAATTGTTTCTATTGAGAGACTCTGTAGTTTCTATGGCTTCTATTGAGAGAGTCAAACATCCGTTTGACTCTGTGAAAGAATCACCCTTCTCAATTGACAGTGCTTACAAATATGAACTTTAATTAAAAACAAGTAACCACTCCTCACAGTGTCAACAATTCCATTCCAAACTAAACCTACAGAATGGGGTGCTTGTTCAAATACCAGGAACTGTGGCTGCAAGCTGCTTTACTGAGCTCCACTCAACAAAGTGGTGTATAATTCAGTTTACATAACAGTGCTGATGAATGCTAAGTCTGTGTAAGGTGCAGAGCAGTGCCTAAAGTAGGAAGAGATTAAAATGATACTAAATCAAGTACTTCTTCGTCCTGCTGGACAGCTGGAATAAATTATGTTTCCACAGAAAGACAAAGGCATGTTAAAAGACAGCTTTGCTTTGAATCACCAGGACCCACAGACCTATTCAGAACTGAACACTCTGTGAAACGTGATTTTCCCTCACTTCCCTTTTTTGTTAACCAGCATAGGTTAACCTAATAGGTATGTGGATACCTGCTGGTTAATAAAGTAATTCAGCTTTGAATTTTTAGCTATCATGTAGATACTCACTTGAAGAAATTACTAAGCTTTCTACACTTTTAATATGACAGAGGGAACATTATCCTTGCTGACTAGCTTCCTTAAAATTAATTACCTATTATTCACCAATGTTCCACAGATTTTTGGAAAGAGTAAGATGATGTAGGGTCTGAGGACTCCTTTCCTGTAGATGAGTCCTCCTTATGGACCTCTATAATATAGCTGTCTTCACCTATAGATTCTCCTCATTCTATGCCTCAGCTATCATACACAAGTCTTAATAACCTCCTGTAAGAACCTAAAAAGATTAAGCCTGGGAGGGGTCACAAATGGAAGGTGGTATTGCTTTTGAATGTCTCTGTTTTCATATCATGTTCTGTATACAGGACAAAACACCACTCTACCTGTGAGGACAGAAAGACTGTCTTCTACCCAGACAACCACCAGATACCTATTTGTATTTTTCAGAACCTACTTCACAGATATTTTGCACATTTCCATGAAAGAAGAAATAAACATAGGATCCAGCAGTACTTAGGTCTTGTCCAAGAATTAATTTTCCCCAAACATTTTCAGTCAGATATCATATAGTCTTAGCTCACCATTACCTTCATCCACTGCCTTCATCTTATAGTAAGACATAAAGATAAAATGCCGAAGCATCCTCAGACACAAAGCTGCTTTTGGGCAGGCTTTTACAACAATACTCCCATTTGCATCAAGCTTGAGTGATTGCACACTGCCCATCAGCATGAGGCACCCTGCCACTGGCTGTACAAGCGACCAGAGAAGGACTTGGTCTTACAGACAGCAAGTATGTCTTGTCACAAAGCGTTCTCCCTTCACAGGATTATGACAGCGCGTGATGGAACAGATACGTTTCTGCAACTCTTGCTGAAAAACAGCCCCACAGAGCCCATTACTAAATTACTTAGTCCCGCTGTGATTTATGCAGAATGCCTAGTTAGCTCTAATTCAGTGAGGACCCCTATACAGAGAAATCTCCCAGCTAGAGCAAATACCACATTTGAATGAGGCAACTGCTTTAAAACTGCCCCTTGATTACTGAATGCAAAGAACACTGCTAGGCCACAGCAAGCTGCTGCAGGCAGCTGAAACCACTACAGTGCACAGAATATTGGTGAGATAGGCATAAGCAAACCACAGCTTTTACTGCTCTCAGCATCATGTCCTAGTGCTTATAGTGTGCTGTCATATCTACGGAAGTTTAAGCACCGGCATACCCACAGAGGATTTCTTATAAATACTTCTTTGTTCAGGACACTAGCATAAAGCTGTGAGTAGAAAAACCTGATATAAGTAAACAACTGTGTGTGTCTATTTCAGTCAAGGTCACAACAGCCACTGCCTGTTCCTGCCCATTCCTAAATAACTCATTAAAACTGAAATTAACCGTTTTGCTTGACAGCTGCCATTCATCTTGTTTAACTCTCCAGTAAACTAGTTCTATTTTCACAAAGATTGAGGATATTTTTCTATCATCAACATACAGAGGATAGAAAATAGCAATGCTACAGCAGTCTGCCAGCTGATTTTTCTACTCCCTCTTCCACCTCTTGCTAATTTACAATTTGCATTTGGCAGTCACTCATTACTAGTCAATTATTTTAATCCTTTCTACTCCTCCTCATGTGGGGATTTGCTTTCTGCTGGGGAACAAACGGGGTGGTAAATCTCTGTGAATCTTTGGAATCTTTGTGACTCTGTAATTTAGATATTGAAGGCACTCACCACTTTCTTGTAATAACTGAAATTCAGTCTAATTTAAGGGCTCATGGCAATGCAATCCTAATACGTGCCACACATTAGCCAGAAAACCATGTCCTACCTGCCCATCATGGCTGCTAGCTAAAAGGACCCCAGACACAGGTCAATCCTGTATTAGCAACCTTGATCACTCTTCTGAGGACTGTTTCTGAAGCCATGTCTGAAGAGTCTTCCTGGGGAATAAGGTGGACCTTAAAAAGGTGGGGCGCAGCACCCTATTGCACCTCACGTCTCACATACCTGCTTGATTATTTTTCTCTTTCAAAGGATGTTCACATTTAGGGACTGTCAGACATTTCCTTCCAGTAACTGTAAAGAAATCAGCTTATAGTAGGGCGATTCAATGAATTGAAGTTAGCCCTGAAATTGATTGACATTTAATTCCTTGCAGAGAATACATAATTAAAGACAAACTCTGTTCAGGTGACTGAGATAGGGTTCATTTGTTTAAATGTAGTAATAAAACTCTGATGGACCTTTACAGTTTTTGTGCACATCGCAAAATTAAAAAAAAAAACACTTCCTGGGTGAAACACAGGATTTTTCTGTCTTAGATATGCACTGCAGATGCATTTACTTCTATTTGTGGACTATAAAGAGAGTCAGATCATAAAACCCATACTAGAAGAGTGTTATGCCAGATAAATATCATTTTGGTGTACATGAAAGGAGGAACATGTGGCTTTCTATGTATTTTTACTGCCTTCCAAAATAAAATGCTGCTGTAACAGTAAGTAAATACAATGGTAGGTTTTTTAATCTGTGAGGCAGAGAGAATAAATGTGTTGAGGAAGAAACAGTTGATAAAATAAAGGTGATAATAAACTTATTTTCATATCATGAGAAAAATATCAGCTACTCAGCAACAAGCTCTGTTACTATTAACTTTAACCAAAAAAAAAAAAAAAGGATGGGGGGTTGGGCAGAACACGGAATTTTAATCCTGTTTAGAGCTGCTTGGGAGTCCAAGTTTTCAATAAGATGTCACTTCTGTGGAAAATAGACCCATTGAATTAGTCCTAGTTAATACTTCAGAGATTGCTCACAGAGAAACATTTGGTTTCCACTGTGGTGCCCACCATGACAGTATAAAGTAATCAAACAACTAATTTAGTTCTTCTTTATGTTGTGCCTGAAGAAAAGTTCATCACAGATTGGTAGGTTTTTCTATAAGATTTCCGAGTGGGTAAAAAAATTGCTTACAGTCAATCTCTAGAATACAGTCACATCATTGTTTCAGCTGTTTTCTCCTAAGGCTGGCCAGGTACCAAGGTATGATTCTGCAAGGAAAATATTAACTGTTGCCATTTCATATAAGTGTTTTTCATGTACTTCATACTTTATTGCCATTAAAACAGCATTTCTGTATGTTTTGTTGGAATAACTCATTTACATAAACACAAATTTTACATGCTTTTCACAAGAGATTTAATATGAATCAAACAACAAAACTAGTATGCCAAAACTACATTTGTCCATTGCAAAAAGCAACTACTTACCAGAAAACAGATAACAGTATAGCTTCCCATTTCTCTTGTCAGATCAAAAAGCTTCTACTCTGATGGACAGTGTACCTGCTGTGATAAGACAGGACTACCAAAACTTCTCAAAAACTTTCCTCTTGTGACAAGAGTCTTTGAAAAAATGAGTCTACAATTAAAAAAGGCAAAATTTCAGAATGTTGCCATTAGGCTGACTGGTTTAAAATATAATCACAAAAAAAATAAAAGTAGGTTTTGTCTCAGTTAAGCTTGCTTCATCCTATTGCAAGGATATCTCATACCAAGCTCATGGACCAACAGGAATCAGCGATATAAAAAGATTTCTATAATGTACACCAGCTGTTCTAGAATCTGGCATTAGTGGTGCTATAGGGCACCTTGGTTTTTGTTCAAAAAATCAATCTCTCAGTCTCAACTCAATCTCTTCCAGCAGCTGTGCACTACTCAGGGCTTCTCCAGCAAGAGAAAGGCATGAGCCTGCCCTGAGCAAGACAGCCAAAGTGAGCTGCAGGAATAGGTTGTGCTATTAAAAAGTAGCATATCTCAAGCATTTTCAACAAACATCTTTTACTTGTTGGCCCTGTAAGAAAAGTGCCACTTCCCCTACTCATTCATATTCCATCTGCACAAGAAGGACAACCTGTTCACGCCTGGTTTCTGTCATGTTCTTCAGGGACATCAGTTAATGAGTTCTTTTATGTCCTCTCTATATACTCATTTTTTGATGCTTTTGCTAAGATACCCTAAATAGGCAGCAAGAAGTCCAGATCAACAGTAAAGTAACTCTCCATATCATTCATGCAGATCTCATGGTCTGCAGAGCAAGTTAGCCCTTTCAGAACAGTTATGTAAGCTGAAATACACTGGAGTGATTTTATTCTGCAAAATCTAAAACATTGACCTGGGAGAAGCACATCTACAACACCTAACACACAATAATGCAGACACATGTTGCTCTGGCTAAAAACTTAAGAGGTTTTGAACTTGGAGGTTACCAACAAGAATTCTGCTTGATACATAGTTACTTTGATGCAGCCTATGTAACTTACCCTAATCACATTTCTTCCTTCCTTTTAATTTCAAACATAAAACAAATGTGAGGGCGTTCTGTATAAAATTAATGTATAAAATAAAAACCACAGAAAATTAACACCCAGACATGAAAATAACTCCTTAAAATACTGACAGTTTTCAGATTCAGAAATGAGGCTGAACTCTTGAATTTGCACATTGGAAAGAATAAATCATTGCCTGTTTCCATTCCAGATATTCACAGTAGTAAGCAGAACAGATCACGATGTAGGAAGAGAGGCTGAGAGAGCTGGGGCTGGTCAGCCTGGAGCAGAGCAGGTTCAGGGATGCTTTCACATACGCATAAGTATCTGATAGGAGGGTGTAAAGGGGCCAGACCCACCTCAGCAGCATCCAGAGAAAGGACTGGAAGCAATGGCACAGACTGAAATACAATAAATTTTTTCTTAACCTTTGGAAGAAAATTATTTTGAACGACAAGGGTGGTCAAACAGATTTCCTAGGGGCAGTGTGACCCTCTATCCTTTGTGGTTCCTAAGTCCAACCAGGTATGGTCCTGACACGACCCGCAGTAGCCTAGCTGCCCGAGGTAGGCTGAGTCTGGACAATCTCCAGAGGCAGGTAAGCCTCAACCCAGGTGTGATTCTAAATGGAGAACCTCATTAGAGATGCTTTAATGAAAGCTGTTTATTTCAATGAGCTTGCTTACACTCTCTATGCTCAGAAGGGCAATATATTCAGTCAAACTCCTTCAATAACAGAAGAAAGCTTAAAACTTAACTTACATTCATCTGGTCTTTCAAGATTACAAAATTTAACAAAGGCATCTGACTTCCAGAATTTAAGGACTTGAAGGACAAAATACTTTTGCTGGTGTGTGCCTTGCAGTACCATTTTTTTTTTTTTTTACAGCTGCCATTAAATAAAATCATAGTGTTTGTGAGTATAGTCTTGCCTGTTAAGAGTTCTTATTTATTTGCACATTTCTGTTCATAATTGCAACATTGGTAACCTACTGGAAATCATCCCACATACATCTGGGCCTTTACATGAACTTACTGCACAATACACCTGATGACTGATCTGTTACAGGACTTAGTGCTTTCTGGCCTAAAGCGTGGATAACTAATTATCTGTACAGACAGATGAAGGGCATTTCCTATTACAAGCGACTGTAATTATAGAGCAGGAAATATGATACCATATTTTATAATAATAACAGTGTACTTGCAATAGTTTTCTTTTACTTAAGGTCTCAACCGTGTCTACTTTACCTCTGCCCTGCTTCAGAAACAAGAAGGTGGGGAAAATGGGAAATGTATTTAGGAAAAAGTTTAAGATGATCTTTCATTTTTCAACTGCTGCTGAGCAAGTCACATTATCAGATTTCTTATCTTGTCTCTGAGCAAGCCCAGCAGGGGTGCAGAGATCTCCAGGCAATCCATCTGCAAAGCTAGGACGCTGTATTTTTATTTTATTGCGGCTCTTTGCAGCTGAGAAGTTGGACAGGATCTTCAGCCCTATTATTTCAGGATCAAGCAAGAGACTGAGACCTAGGGCTTGCAGCAGTGTGGAGAATGTGCTGCTCCCACAGGAGATTGAGCCCTATGACAAATGCCGTGACAGATCAGCTCTAATCAGCAACAGCAAGGCTGGCCTGTACAGGAGGTGTCATTTGACTTGCTGAAGAAACAGTGCATTAAGAATAATCTGAATTCCTCATCAAACTGAATGGGTAGCACACTTCTCAGCTGAAGCAAGAAGACACATACACCTATCAGGATGTGTAAAAATTGTATTTTTTCAATATCAGTATCACTAGAGAAACAAACACTCCAATTTTTTATATACATGCTTAAACAGCATACCCTCATCTATTTCTAATGGGCTGATAAAATATCCTCTCCTGATAACTCTGAATTTCAAAGGAATTTGAATCTAAAAACTTAAAGGCTTGTTGTGTTTCTAAGTGGAATGTCTTATGTAGAATCACATATTTTCACTGCACAATCTGAAAGAAGGTCACCAGATGGCACTATTACACATTATCATCCTGATTTCAGTCTCTTAATACACAGGAAAAGGTTTTGATCGTGGAAGAACTGATGTTATTATTACTGTAGCATTACATTTATTAAGGGCAAGTATGAAGAGTAGCATCTCTTTCTTAATCTCTGCATCCTTAACAAGTTCTTCCAGAGGAACTGTCCTCTGAGAACCAGATGTTCTTTTGCAGGTTTAAATACAGACATAAAAAGAGGAAAGGTACGGACTGTTCTTTTATTTATGTATTTCTCTGCTCAAGGACTAGCATGTAATGGGAACACATCACAGCAGGAACGCACACACATTTGCCTATGCTGATTTTTTCTCCTTGGTAAGCAGAAACCCTCTGCTGTCATTACAGAGAGATTAAAAGCCCTAGGCACACTTATAATACACACTTTTCTCTATTATACTAACAGACAGCCAGAATATCCAAGGTGCATCTTGGACCCAATTAAAATGCATCTGCACACCTATCAGAAAAATAAATACTGCACACAATGAAAGCTGACATTTGAACCTCTCGTGATTGTCCTCAGCTCATCTTTTAACAACGTGAGAAGAAATATTAACCTTAACACTCCTAATTGCCACAACACATACAAATGGTCTGAACCACTCTTGATATGTGTATTTTACAACAAAAAAACATTGCTCATTTCTGTGGCTACTACTTTGTGATCCCCTGATATTCGTGTCATTATTAGTTCTATAGCTTGTTAAAAGAGTAATTTAGAATAGTAATTTAGACTTGCTAATGCTTCAACGTTGTAGGTGTTATTTAGCTTCGTTCAGATTAGCTACATTCAGATTTAGCTTTGTTGAAAGCTTATACAGTTCTTTCCTGACTCACAGGACAAAGAAATAGACTCAGTAAATTATTATTTTGCTTTCACATATCCCATTCATAGCCTTTTTTTTTTTTAATTTTTTTTTTTGTTGTTACTGTATCTTATACTTCCGTAAACTCATAAGTGAGGAAACAGGAAAAAAACAACAGGCCATGAACTTTGAATGGAAATGGCCAACTCTTACAAGAAGTCTCGACCCCCACAAGGTTGACTCAATTTTTTCTGACAAAATGCAGTCACCTTTTCATAATCTTGAACGGGATTAATATGGTAGCAGAATTAATGAAAGAAGTTTACTTCATGTCAAGTGTATTATTGGCATACATGCTGCACTGGAGAAGCCACCAATCTTGCTGAAGAAGAACACTGGCTAACATCAGAAGCATGACTATTTGTGCTGATAAGGAGCCTAGATTTCCAGTATTGTAGCTAATCTTACTGGTCATCTGAACAAACGTTTTTTTCTCCTGAATTCCAGTTTGGAGAGTTCATGCTTCCCTGGACATTCAGTACCCAAGTGAAACTAACCAAAAGCAAGAGAATAGCCACCACAGGCCTGGGAGGGCCCTGCCAGAAGGCCCCACACAGTTCAATCACATGGAAATAATTTTTCCTGTATTTCTTTTATAAGCTTTCATGCCTTTTACAAGGAATAAATTCACTCAGCAGACAATGCAGCAGCACCATATTTTGGAAGTAAACTGAAAAAGGCAGCAGCATTTTTCACAGGAAATGGTGCTGCATTTATCAAAAGTAAAATTCGTAACACAGATACATTCCATAGTTATTTCTGATCATAGAAATCAGCAGCTCTGCTCAACGCTGAACTTTATATTCATCCCATACATTTTCATGAACTTAAGTAAGCTTCTTATATCAGGAGCACTGCAGATTACAGTAATAGTTAAAGCCTAGACAAACTGTATTTCCATCAAAGTTCTCCTTGCTGGAGGGGTTAATATTGGGCAGTATAGCTTCCCTCCAATACAAAAACTCAGAAAGGCACAGGACATCATTATGAGTTAGAAAATCCTGCTTCCTTTTTCTGCAATGTTTGATGCCGAACAACATCGTAATGGTCGGCACTTTCTGCATAGAATATGCTGCAATTACATAAAGTCCTTCTTGCACTTTGAATCTATCCAAAACCCATTAAGACCAACAATGCTGATATCCATCTACTGTGAGCAGAAAGCCAGTCCCGTGCAGCTGTTCAGCTCTCTGCAGTGCACAATCCCTGGCTGACATTTGGAGTTGAAAGAACAGATCCTTCCGCTCTTGATGTCATGATGCACTTTGCTATGTGCAATATATTTCACAGGCTGCCAGAAAGCATTTCTTGGCCCACACTTTGGGAAACAGTGATGCAACAATCTCAGTCCCTGACAGCACCTGACAAAGCAGATACATTGGAACAAAAATGTCAACATATTAGGAAATCAAGTAAGTAAAGGCTCCTTGACCAGAACCTGATAAGTTTTCCTCATTCTTCCCTTGCTCTAAGAGGTTTGGTGAGCAAATTGAATCGGCCCTAGAAGAGGTCAGGGAGCAGGGACCGAGGCTTACCATTGGCCAATCCCCCCCACCCCATTCTCTACATTTAGAAAGAAGGTACTTATGTTTCAAGGGGTGGTCAGCAAAGGGAACAGAGTAAATTTTAGGTTTTCCATGGCAAATGGACACTGATATGTGTGGTACAAAATCAGTGGATGAAGTAACGCAGGCATAACAATGAAGTGTGGCATTAAATCCTTACTGTAATGGAAGAAATTTTGCCTTTTAAAAATACCCATTTCTCAATACTACTTTCCTACACTTATGCCTTATTCTTTTACCCTTACACTGGTAGCACAGGGTAATCATTACTTTGACAATTCATTCATGATGTCAAAATAGGGTGATGGTCAGAACCACTGCAACAGGAAGAAACAGATGATGCTCTACATTTCATCTGTGAAATGCCACTGTCTTCTTGCTTTGCACAGATGTTGTAACACCAATTATTTTAACGGGATGACATCCAAGGACATTCAGGGTCTGGGTTCTTTTTCACAAATGAGTAAGGCAGGCACAGGATTTTAGAACTGTGAGGAGATCTGAGACTTTATGAAATAAATTACTTGCTGAAATTCAACAAACAAGCCTGAAAGAGCCACGACTGCAAACTGATTTACTTTTGTTAAGGACTGTACGTATACACGTTCTTACAGCAGGCTCTGTTCCCTCACTAAATTGTGAAATATTTGAAAACAACAATTACAATTTAATTATGAAGAACAAACACCCAGAAACAGTTATAAGCAGATGGAGCAAGAACAATGTAATCTGAATTTTCATAATTAACCACTTCTTTTACCATTGGAAACTGGAGTTGCTGAATCCTAGCAAGGGTTTCCTTGCTATTTTAGGAGCTCTATGCAATTTAATTCATCTGTTGTAAATGTTCAGTCATCCACATGGAAGGTTAAAAAATTGATCAATTAAAGAATGGATTAAGTAGTTAACCAATATTGTAACTCTCTGAAAGTTAAAAGGATGCCTCATTTTATAAAAAAGATAATCCAGAATAATCTGCTATGAATCACGTACATTAACAGTGTCTGTGGCTGTAGTGCCAATAACCTTTCTATAAATAACAGTAAGACTCACTTAATAGCTTATTTGCCTCAAGTACCTGTTTGGAACCATCTGTAATATCTACATACCGACCTGAATAGAAACAGAACAAATTAAATGTTCACAGGCTAGATTAACATTTAAATAAATGTAAGCATTTTATTTTGCTTGGTGGCACAGAAAAACAGTAACTTTGAATTACCTCTATCTCAAAGGTGAGCCTGTGTTAAATGACATCAGGCTATCACCCTCACGCAACCTGATGTAATTCCAGGTTTTAGAAAAGGCAGCACTGTGGTAATGACTCATGGTATAGCAATAAAAGCACAGGAGACAGCTTTTCAGGTTTTACCAATCTATTGCTGCAGGTGACAGCCCAGATTTTTGCCCAGTTCCAGGTCAGGAGAGGATTAAACATTAAAGATCCTATTGGTGGAGTATTGGTCCACAGCCAGTCGATCATGAGCCAGCTGTGCCCAGGTGGCCAAGAAGACCAATGGCATCCTGGCCTGTACCAAACAATAGTGTTGCCAGCAGGACCAGGGCAGGGATTGTCCCCCTGCACTCAGCATTGCTGAGGCCACATTCTCAAATCCTGTGTTCAGTTCTGGGCTCCTTACTGCAGGACAGACATGGAGGTGCTGGAGTGTATCCAGAGAAGGGAACAGAGCTGGGGAAGGGTCTGGAGCACAAGTCCTGTGAAGGGAGCTAAGGCTGTTCAGCCTGGAGAAAACAAGGCTCAGGAATGACCTTACCACTCACTACACTACCACTACTAGCCTGAAAGGAGGGTGTAGCCAGGTGGGGGCGGTTCTATTATCCCAAATAACAATGGATAGGCCAATAGGACACGGCCTCAAGTTGCACCTGGGTACTAAGAAAAATTTCTTCAGTGAAAGGGTGGTCAGACATTGGAACAGGATGCTCAGGAAAGTCTCCATCATCCCTGGAGATATTTGAAAACTGTATAGATGTGGTGCTTAGGGACATGGTTTAGTGGTAGAGTTGACAATATTAAGTTAACAGCTGGGCTCAGTAATCTTAAGTGCTTTTTCCAACCTCAATGAATGTATGACACTATAAAAATACCCATTTTCTGTAGTGATTACATAAGTAACGTGAGAATACTATATTCATAGGTCAGGCAGCACAGCTAAGCCAGGTGAATCTGAGGCCAAGACCTGGGTTCTGCAATTGTCTGCATCTTGAGCTTCCCATTGATAATTTTGAATGTAGATCAACTAAATCTGAAAATTAGCCCTTTTATTTTTGCAGAGTAGTTTTCTACAGGAAGAGCACGTTAATTCACAGACAAAAGATTTCTTCCACTTGATCACTCACAAAAATGTGCCTGTATGTGTAGCTAATTAACAAAATAGCTAATAGCTTTTCCTACATTTCAGAAAGAAATTAACGGATTTTTCCCATGCCCATTCTTCCCCTTAAGAGACAGACCCCTTAAAAAGGATGAAAGCAGCAGTGGCTTCTAGCAGTGGTCTGGGAAAAGACAATTATGATCCCACCACTTAATAATTCCTTTGATATTTATCAAGAACCCACATGACAGGACAGATCACGCTGTGAAACACTGAATGCCCTTTTCCAGTTTGAGTCTAAGGGCACAAAAAGCTGATAAAGCCTGTTTCACTAGCTACAAGTGCAAAAGAAATTGCCTTTTTTGTTTGCTAGAGGTGATTTAATATGGAAGGAGAGCAACTCAGGCTTGGAATCATACAGTGGCACATAGAGATCAGAGAAGCAGCCAGATCATAAATCTCAATGTCCTGACTTTCGGGCTTAATTTCACTTTTATCAGAATCAACAGGAAAACTTGTCATAAACTTCAAAGCTACCTTTCATTGAGTTTAGTCCTTTCACTCACAAAAGAAGAAAACAAAATAATTATTGAAATTATAAAAATCTGCACATACAGAGTTTATTCAAGTTCCACTTGACTTTTTTCCCTACTATCCTTCCTAATTAATTTTAAGGAAGGACAATAATGTTAATGATGGAAAGAATCCTTAAGCAGAAAATGTACTAACATTTATAGCTTTGGCAAAGAGGATATGCTTACCAAGATGCTTCAAAACCAGCATGATGCAAAATGTATGCTCTCTGGTTTCTCTCCACCTTTTTCTCAGATGCCACCATGTTCTTGCTTTGCCTCAAGACCGTTTTGCCATCAATATGCTGACCTTTTCTCCTCCTGCATACAGTAATCCAATCAAGCAAGCACAAATAAAACTTTCCTACAGCACACGGTGCAATGTTCTATGAGGCTTGAAAACCACAGGTTTCTAAGACAATTAAATGGAAGAGAGAAACCACATCTTGATCCTTAAATCCAAAGCTAAGGCATGAGTTTGCAATTCAGTCCAGCCTGTTACTAAGCCTATTGCCATTATTTTAAGACGAGAGTCTGTATTTCTTCATACATGTCTACATATGAGATTATAAATCAACATTTATCTCCCATGGCCCTAAAAGGAAGAGGTTGCATGGTTTGGTTTTTTTTCATGTTAAATATATATAAACACTGTATTACATTCTAAATATCTTTATGGTGTTTCTTGCAAGTACAAAATGGGCACACAAAGTTATCCAAATAGTTCAGTGAGTAATTTCAATACTAATCTATTTGAAAAATATTGATTTTTAAGACAGATATTTGCAAATAATTACTAATATGTTTTTGTATTGTAAGAGATAATTAAGGAATGGGTGCAGAAATATTTCTTTTCCTTTGCTTAGAAGGACTTACACTTTATAGGCAACTTTAAATGAAGAAAGTAATAAATTCTCACCCCAACTTACTGCACAGTTTCTTACTTACGTAACAAATTTTAGTTACTGTAATTACAGATGTTGGCCTCCCACCTGAATAAGAAATGCCTTTTCTCTGCATGAAATGTCATGTAGTAAAGAATAGCACCATGGGCCATTCCCATGATAGAATCAAATCATGATTACCTCACTGTAAAGCAAAAAATCACCCCACTACAGTGATGTAGACCTCCTGTTTCTATCTCTGTAGAGGTACAGGATAGGGAATCATTAATGTGATACATTAGGTACAGTAAAATATGTCAATAGTTCGGAACACCATGTCCTCGGGTTCAGGCAGGAGTGATTTGTTTGTTGCTTGGAAGGAGTCCCTATTTAAGAAGAAAACAGGACTTTTTTTCTGAATGACTACTCTGGAAATATCCTATGATATAGGATATTTTATTTCCTATATGATATAGGATATGTGCTCCTCAGAAACCTTAAATATTTGAGTGAGTCTTATGGTAAAGGGCTACTAGGCAGAAGACAAGTGAAATGGTGTAGGAAGCATGCAAATTACCATCCTGGAGAACTGCACCATTTCTGATATAGCTCCTGTATGGCACACACGGCACCTTTCAGACTGACAGTGTGTACACACATGCACAAGTACATATAGGTGTGCCAAACACACACAGAAATGGGAAATGGCTCCAGTACAGACTGACAATGAGACAGTCAAAACGTTATAAAACCACTTCATCATAATGTGCAGAGTACGGTTTGGAGCGGCAGCAAGTAGTGATTTTCTTTCAGAAACAGAACAAAAAAACCTACGGCAATGTTCCTCTGCAATGTAGTCCCAGGATCATTCTCTGACTAAATTTCAAAGGAATTTTGCCATGGGTTTTGAGAGGAGACTCAGGTATTCTGCCTGTGACTTCTGGAAAGATATTAGCACTGCTGTGCCTGCTTCCCAAAAACTCCTTCAGAACTGGGAAACTTAACAGTTTTCCACGATTTGCAATATAGAGAGGAAACCCTCACCACTTAACTCAAACTTTGCAAAGTATTTTATTATATCAATATCACTGCAGCATTTAAAAATCCAGCCAAGATGAAGACTTCAAACAGAATATGTTTCTACCCAGAAATATTCTAAACTAAAAGAAAGTCTAGTAAATAAATACAATTAATACTAGGAATAAAGCAGAAAACCAGGAATGTTTAAATAAAAAATATATGGAAACAAAATTAGCTGTAAGACAGCATGATGCTTTCAAATTATTTCAGTTGACTTTAAAAATCTGTAAGTAACTAATAATATTAATTACTTCAAACTCCTCCTGGATACAGAAATTGTCAGAGTTCTAAAATCTGTCGGTTTTCCAATCAAACACTTGATTGCCATAAATTTTAGTTAAATGATAACTTTGTGATTGTGCCTGGTAGCGATAGAAGAACTTTAATCAGTAATTTGATAAAAACTTGCAGCACAAATTTAAAAAATAAACAAACAACAAAATTAACATCTGATTAATCCCAAAAGAGGTGCTCACCCTCTAAGGTTACAAAATTCAACCTTCTCCCTTGGGCAAAAGTCTATATAACTGGACAGGTCTCAAATGATGCCCTGAAGGTCACCAAAGGCTGTGACAGCAGACATGCCTTTTCCTCAGTGATCTATATCAGCTAGAGCTGTATTACAGCAATGTGAGAGGGTGAAGAGTTTACACTAGCTGGTTATGCAATAAATGTCACTGGTATTACTGCTGACTTCAGACTAGACTCACAGCATTAAGCAGTTAAGAGGTGATAAGGCTGGATTAATTCCTGAGCAAAATTTTTTATTAATTTGTCAGCATAGTTTGCAGTACAAATTCCCTGCTATCTTTATTCTTCCTCATACAGGAAAACATTTTGCACCAATCCATTATTCCCTTTAGAATAGGACTTCATAGCAATTTTAATATCATTGCACAGACACACCTTTAAAGCCTGTTTTCACACACGCACCTTAAAGGAAGTCATCCAAGATCACAGCTATTTATGGCTGTTCATGTAAATCACAATATGGACGACAATGGAATGGTAATGGAACAGTGCAAAACACAGTAACTTAGCAGTAATTGTTCTTTTAGCTGCCCTGATGAAATTGTACCTGACAGGGACTGTAAAATCACCCAAAGTGAGTGAGTGGTTAAGGCAGGGCAGTAGTTATACTGCTAGACAAAGCTGCTTTGGAGGCAACATGAGCTCTGAACCCTCCACCTGCTGTAGAAACAAATACATGATCAAGACACTGAATTCTCATTGCTCTCCCCAGCCCTGAGGCCCGTTTCTGTTACCAGCAAGGCAGCGGCTGTTTTTCCAACACAGCATTTTTTTAAATTTCCTTTTTTCAGATCGGAACACAGGTAAATGAACAAACCACCAATGACAGCGAATAACTAATTTCCTCAAAACACAGGTATTGCCTGCAAAATACCACAAAACGTGGTAATGTACTACAATATATATTCTGTCAGATGCAATTTGTTGGCCAAAAGTATGCCCTAAGTCTGCTCTAACTTAGGATTTGTAGTTTGCCTGTGACACTGACCTGTACTTAACAATACAACTGCAAGAATTTCAAACACACAAATTTACAATAAAACCAAACTGGATCCAAACCATCTGATCTGACTATTTTCCCCAAAAGCAAAACAGAACATCAACAGTACAATTTTGACTTAGGTCCTGTAATATAAAAAGGTGCTGCCTTCTACCAGATATATCATTGATGACACTTGTGAAGATCTATGGCAAGACCATATAGAGAAATAAGCTACTTCTTTAAATCACCTCTTGGACATCTATGTTTAATAAATAATCAGCAACTCAAGGACAGCTTGGGTGAGGAGGAAAAGACTGATGGTATGCTAACTGTACATAAAATTGCATACATGACAAATCACATTCTTCTTATCAGGTACTGTGAATCATATTTATCTTTTTCCCACTATGAGTTTCTTTCCACTGAGGAAAGCAACCGATTCCACACAGTTATCTAAGCACCTAGTCTAGGGGAGACCACGTATCATCACATTACTTTGGTAAGATAATTAAAAATAGTTTAAAAATACGTACCTGTCTCAGAACAATACAGTGTCAGGAGTAATCACCTTTCCTTTTCTAAGCCACCTGTATCTCATGATACATATCTGTGCATGATAAATTTATTACAATTACCCAGTATTTGGTCTATCTTGTCATTGTAGGTTTGAAAAAACTTGTCAGTGCCAAGAAAACATTTGAATCTCTGGTTTGTGCCAATAGCACACTTACCGCTGCAAAGATTTATGAAAGCAGCCATTAAGTTGAAAATAAAAAGTTGTGTTTAAATAAAAGCTGGCTGAAAAACAACAGAACATGGCTGATCTAGGTTAAGGTGGAGGAAACACCATGCGCTCTACAGAGTTATTAAAATAAAACTAGTCTCCATTTGCAGGTTAGACAAAACTTTGTATATGTCTGGGGAGAAATAAGGAAGTCTTACTCTTTATATTGAAGTTTATTTTATAAGCAGTAAAAAAGAGATTGCTAGATAGAATGTCTTAAGAGTTACAGGTTTTACAGCTGTTCATTTACACTCATTTCCAATACATCTTCCCATCTGTTCTATATGTCATGTATAAAACACTTTTAATACTCATTCATCCCACACAGATCTTTTCAAGAGAAGTATAAGCACATACCTTATTTTTAAGAATTCTCCTGATCTCTACCTCTAGATCTCTTCTTCCATAGTTACAAAAACAAAATCCATTAATTCTTGGGGAAAAAAATCAGAGGAGAAAGAGCACAATAGACCCTGTTTTCTCACCTCTACAGCTGGCAGTGGAGAACTGACTCCTGCTAATAAAACCAACAAAATCTCAGATCATTAGCAGGAAAAAGGCACTTCATCAAACCTAATTTTTTGGCCTGTGGCCCTGGCAGCATAGTGCTGGCTGCCTGGGGAATGTCACCATTCAGAAAGGCCAAGGTCACTCTGAAGTCAGCAGTGCTCAGAGCATCACTCACTCCAAATGGGGCACCCTCAACACTGCAACAAGCGCTGCTTTAGAGCAGCCTCCACTACCCACATCCCACATCCACAGTCTAAAATGTACATTGTGGAGTGGTCACCACTGCCTTCTAAAACAAGACCAGGAAAGTAGGGCAGTCAGCTGTGCCTTGCCACTCAAATTTCTACATGATGAGTGTGGCACCAACTTAAAATGGGCAGTGAATGTGGGAGATCTGTATGTAATTTCATAGAAGTTGAGCACTTTCATCCCCAAAATCTGAACACCTTGTAAAAGCCTTTGGATTTTGTTAAACATTTATCTGAGAGGTAAATCTAGAGAATTATCTTGGGGGAAAAAGCAGAGGAATATGGGTCAGATGGAAGAGCAGTACCATACTACTGGACCCGTGTCTGACATTTCTGAACAAGCCTTTATGTAAAAAAAAAATCTCTGAACCTCTTTCCATTGTTAAAGTAAAGTTCCTGCAGAGATCAAGCACCCCAAAGCTGGCAGATATTTTGAGGTCTGGTATATCGATTCGGGGTGAAATTCCACCCACAATCTCCCATAGCTCTCACATTCTGTGGTGGATCTGGACCAAAGTATGCAAAACTGAGACGACAGAGGGAAAAATATTTACAAAGTCCCCCAATTTTCCTCTCTTTGTACAGCTTACGATACAATAAATTTAACCATGTATTGAGTTCTTCTGAAACACAGCATGGTGAACATTTGCCAACACAGCTGGTTTTGCACAGCCTCTAAGCTGTATCATTTGACTTCTTTATAATTATGTATGCTTTTTATTTTTAAATATATTGATGGATATTTTATCCCCTTGCTATTAATTAATGGTAGTTTATTCTAGACTTCATTTTCCCATCATAATTAGCAAGGGCAGCATCTTAGTGGATGGCCATGTGTTAAGAGCATTTAATCTACACTGCATTTGCATGTTGTCACTTTTTGCTCATTACCAAAGAAAACAGAGACTCCAGCAGTGAAAACTACAATCATTGCTTCATAGTCAGTAAATCACTAAGAAGTGCTAAAAGAAACTGAGAATAGTATCCATTTCACTGTACAAATTCCATATATAAAGTACCAGCCTATGGTTATGTCAGTTAATAACTCTAAATTGAACAACAATGCTAAAAAACTCCAGGCAAATTAACTCATAGTTACTGCTATTGGAGTACCATTAAATAAACACAGAAGTAGATCAAAAGTTTTTTGAGAGAATAAAAGCAGATAAAACATGACATAAAACCAGATATTTATCTAAACAAAAGATGGTTCAATGTCAGTGCTGAGGCTTACGTTTCAAACGTTCTTAAAACAATGCCTCTGTTGTGCAAGATATAGGTACTCATAGCTCTGCACTCACAAACATTCTTGCACAAGTAGACCAACCGAGAAATATCTCCAGGATAAAAGTCAAATCTTCCTAAGAACTGTTAAACACAATCAACTATGAAAACTATGAAAAACAGTATTTTCTTGGTAGTGAGAAAAGAAAAGTTATTCTATAGACAGAGTTACAGTTACTGGATCTGTGGATTCAAAATTAAGAAGCCATGGAAAAGGAAGTTTCAGTTTTTCCTGTGTGCATGGAGGTAATTGTGTTTTACCTTGAACACATATTAGATCAGACATTTTAATAGTGAATGTGCATGTGCAGTGCTAATACAACCATGAAGCAGAGAAGTACCTAAAATACTGTTACTTTCCTTTAGAATGTAAATACTGCCATTAAGTATACCGCGGCAACACTTGAGATCAATGTGGATCTTAAAATATCACACACAAGCTATTCAAGTTTCTTAAGACAACAAAATTGGCAATAAAATAATAACTATGCTGTGTTGGCAAAAATAGCTCATTTTCCAAATGCAGTTCTCTGTAAATGTAGAAAAACTGCAACTGTCTATGCCACTGTATATAGCATAAGCTATTTATCTAAAATAGTACTGTCAGTGAAACAGATGTCATTGCACAATATCCCTGCACCACCCACATTTTTCTCTCCTAGTTGCCAAACAGAACTGTTTTGAATTATTTACTGAACAATCAGATTCAAGCATTTCTGCAATGATCTCCATGCTACAATAAAGGGAAAAAAAGTATTTAAAACTGAAATATAGTTCCACATGATGTTTTAACGTGACTTAATACATTCAACATATCTTCACCAACACAGACAATGAAGAACAGACTGACATTTTAGCAGAAAGTTTTAAAAAGTCTTATTTTTAAGAAGTTTGTCCATCAGCTTTTTCTGTTTTCCTATTATAATCAATTTCAGGCTTACGTTTTTAAATGTCTTCATTCAGCTGAGGAAGATACCAAATTAATACCAAAGTCTCCACCTCAGTCCTAAAAGTCATCTGTTCTTTGCAGGATAGCTACATAAAACCGAAATATCATGCCACAGACTAGAAGGGACTTCTGGGGATATCCAGTGGTGGGATGGCACTTACTACTGTAGGGCCAACTCAGTGTGACTTATTAGGGACCCATCTTGATCCGCATGTACCAGATGCTATCCTACACTGTAGAACTCAGTCATCTGGTTTTCATCTTGTCTTTTTATGCTGTCTTGCCTTTTCATCTATCCTCCTTTTTTTCATCCTTTTCACAGTGATCTCTGGAGTTCATCAGGATCAGGCTGCCATCAGGCTTCCTAAGGGGTGGCACAAGGTGCAGAACTATCCACAGTTCAAACAGAACTTTCCCAACGAACCCTACGAACTCTAAATGCAAAAGGCCCGTAGTCTGTTCCCACCAGTGCCACAAAATTGTTCCAAAAATTAAAGTTATCAGATTTTCTCAGCCTGGACACATTAATAATCCAGACGGTATATGTTTGAAAGCATGTGAAGGAAAACAGTGAGCACAGTGAAATTCATATAGAGTACTCTGCATTTACATTTGTACAAGTAACCAACACAGTAAAGAAAATAAGATCAGAAGTTCAAATATTCACAGTTTTCTAGTACAAAAAAATGTGCTTTAATTTTTAAGAAAGGGGATAGTAATCTAAAACTCATCTACAGAGATACACATGCATTCCAGCAACCTGATGAATACACCTAGAGCAAATGAAAGCTAGACAAAAAAAAATCCTATCTAAAGCCTTTCCTCATGGGAAATACTGTCCTTGAGAACATCAAATTTTCTTCAACCTCTCAAGGCAACTGAAAATGAAAGCATTGAAATTAACATAAAACACATTTTAGTGTCTCAAGAGGTTTTCCATCTGATCAGTTTTTTACTCTTTGATATTTGTTTGCTAATAAGCCACCTAACACTTCACTATCCAGCTTTATGATGCCTTATTTAGACTTCTCAAATTTGTTGAGCTGCTTTCAGATTACAACAGCCTTAAAGATAAATACAACACACATGTTTTTTTTAGCAGAATACTTGCCAGTTTGACAGCAGCAGAATCAGTGACAGATAGGCAGAGGCAGTTTTGATTATAGGAAAGATAATTTTCTCTACTCTCCTGAAATTAAAATATTTCAAGAGACTTTAACACACCCAGTTCCAGATAGCTGCCTAGTAATTCTCTGCCTCAATGGGGGAAGAGAGAGTGAAAAAGTTTCCATCAGAAACAACTGAGATTGCAAATTCTGTGCTCAGTATGCTAATTTGATACATACAATTGTGCATATATACTCTTGATGAGTGGAAGCAATCTAGGCTAACAGCTAATACTGTAAAAATGAAATATTTTTTGCCACCAAAAGCCAAGACTATCACTTCTGTGATACTTATAACCTGCAGTGTTTAGGAAATAAACATACATGTGCACTGGGTTCACTACAAGGCACCAGACCTCAGACTATAAAAGCATTTTATCCTTTGCTTCAGACAATAACTTCAAGCTGAAAGTCCTAGGCATCTCTACCAGGCTTAGGACTACACATAATAGTTTTTCTTTTTGCTTTTTTTTTTTAATTTAAAATAAGACAACCAATTATCTAATTACAGCAAATAAATTAAGAGAGAACTTCACTGAGATTTTATCCAACAAACGTAATCTGTGACATCCTTGATATAAGAAAATAATTTTTTTCATCCTGCTTAATGCTGTTCAGCTGAAGAATAATATAATTCATAATGACTTATAATTTCAAAGTGTTAGTGGAATAGTCAAAAATATGTCTTCACAGCATGGCTCACAGAGTAAAAACATGGTCTGACACCTTGAGAAGCTATTTTCCCCAGGAAGCAGAAAATATGTATTAGCTAAATTGCAACAAAATTAGAGCATCTTCCATCTTTCTTCACTCCTCAATGATTTATGAATACATTATTTTATCATTTTAGTTAAATTCAAGTTAATTCTGGAAAAATATTTTAATGAAACATATGATGCAAAGCATGTAATTTGAAGAAAAGTAGCCTTTTTTTTTTTTCACCCCATCTGAAACCTGTGAACCTGTACTATAAACAAACTATAAGTAATTAAAATGTTAAACAATAAATGAGTGGTCCTAAAGGTATCCTTTTAAAATCAAGTCCATCTACAGTACTTCAAATACAAATAATGTTCAATATGGCTCACAAATGATTTACTCTTCTGTTCAGCTGAAAATAATTAAACACTTTGATATGCAGCTACTCTCCCTTACCTTGTAGCTCACATGGACAACACAAGGCAGTTGCTTTTCATATTGATAATTGCTTCAAACCAGTTACAGATTTATATTTTCTGTCCAGTTTTGGACAGATGAAGTTTGCTTCATATACCATAGTCTTTCTATGATGAGATATTTTTAGCACTGTCAAAGGACTTAACAGTGCACTACGAACTCTTAGATTATTTAGAAACCAACTAATGTAGTTAAAGAAACCCTTTGCTAATTAAGGCAAATTTTTTTGGTGTTGACCTTTCTTTTCACTTACTTATAAAATCCCAATTATGCATTCTCAGAAAAACAAAGATGAGCATGCTGATTTTGGAAAAAAAACCAAAAGGGAAAACATAAAGTTACAAGTAAGTGGATAGCTGTTAAACCTAATTAGAGAATAAAAGGAAAAAAAAAGAAAGAAGAGACTATTTTGGGTTTTAATTTTGGTGGTTTGTGGCTTGCCCTAGAACTGAATGTGTCTGTCACAACTTTTAAAATATCCAGTTCTGGTATGTCTCTCTCCTCCTGTTTATGTGCCTGTGCACTTACATTGATGGATTGTGTCTCTTCTGAACCATTTGATATAGGACTGCTAAACAAAAAAAACTGAACAGTGAGCAGCTAGGTCTCTGATAATTTGAATAATTAGTGCAAAATAAAACCTTTTCTGATTAATATACCCAAAGTCATATAAAACCAGATATTCCAACATATTACTACATGCATAAGTATTAACCAGCTCAGCTTCACAGGTCGCTTGAATATTGCTTGCTTTAAGAAGAAAGCTGTTTAAAAGATTATTATAATTGCTGAAGACCCAACCAAGCCCTCTGTGCATAAATTTCATTATTTACTTGTGGACAAAAATTAGTTTGCATAGTTGCAAATAGCATATGGGAAACCATCCTCCTTAAAGAGAGAACCTATGACTTTTGCCATTGTGGTCACTCTTTTCATGAGTTTTTTTCATGTAATTGCCACTAATTACAACAGGAAGTTAATGTTGTATTATCAGCATCAGAAGATGAAAAACAGGTATGAAAACACATTTGTATACTGTTCTGAATTATTTGCACCTTCTCTGAGGAAGAAAGTACATTAAAAGTCTTTAGAAAGCCAAATTTTGTCACAAGATCCTCCCCAGTTATTATCACTGCTTAATCCAAAAGCTCAGGGAAAAAATAGCTCAGACCTCATCAATGTGCCAAAATGCTGAGTAAAGGTTTATGTCTTTTTGCTGGCATTTTCTTTCTTGCTTTCTGTGTGATCAGGATTATTCTGGAGTTAAAAGCTATTGATTTACTAGAAGGCTACTTGTTTTTTCATTTTCAATAATATTAGTTTGATTAAACAAAAAGACATTTGAGCAAAACCTGGAACTTTTCTATATTGGTTACTGTACCATATTAGACTCCTCATGCTCTAGAAGGACTCAGCACTTACAAGGACATTAGTACATAAAATTCAACTAAAAATTGACCAACCTTTCCTTCAGCATCTGTTGTTACCTTCTCAACCTTGTTCCTGTTTAAAAATTTCTTCACCAATTCTTCTACTTGGACATTGAATTTCATAAATGTCACATAGGAAAAATATGCTGTCAGAAGTGTTACGCTTTCCCACCACATTATGAAGTTATCCAGAAAAAAGATGATTAGCAAGATCAAGTCAATGATGTAAAAGGACATATCTCGAAAGAGTGGCCACCAAGTAAGGTTCAAGATCTCTTTAGAAAATAAAGCACACATTCCAATAACAAACAGGATATTGAACACGGCAGATCCCACAATTGTACCAATGCCAACGTTGCTGTGGGATATAAACACTCCTATCAAAGAAGTGAAGAGTTCTGGGGCTGACCCACCAGCAGCCATGAAGGTTGCCCCTGCCACATCCTCAGAAATGGCCAGTTTTTCAGTGATGACAGTCAAGGAAGGAACAAAGAACTCATCACAGACTATGGCTAAGGCTATAAACATGTAAATCATTCCAATTATATGGAGGATCACTGCTCCCTGTCTTCTTTCCTCTAGAGAGAAAAGGTCCTCAGGGTACTCTCCCTTCGCATGATCATCTGTTTCATTGTCGTGCCCAGCTTCATATTTCATAGAAGCATGTGGATCTGGAGTGCCATTCTCATTCTGCTCTGTGAAATCCAAGAGAGTTCTTTGGTGCCCATGCACCAGCTTTTGGCTATCTAGGCTGCTGACCAGCGCCATGCTATGTGGTTCCATCTTGAAAAAGGCACTCATTGAAAGTGAGAAAGTACTAATGGCCACTACACTGACAAGGAGCCCTACAACTCGTATCAGTCTCAGTTTTTTCCTAACATTCTGGTGCCACCTGCAACCAAACAGCGGTTCTGCCAAACACCACTCCTCCAAGACACCAACAACAGTTTTTTTCTGAAGAGCCATTTTGTGTTCTGTGAGAGATGCTGAGGGAGTCAGATGGACTGTTCCTTCATACTTTGCTCCAGCTTTGAAGTTAGAAGTGCTGTAAGAGTCTTCCCAGAATCAAGTACTTTTACTCTTCACAGGATGTATTTTCTTCATTCATCTTAAAAGGACAAACATATTATTGATATTAGTGAAACAGGCAGTGATTAGAAACTTATGAAAGCATTCTACAGACCGGGTTGCATTTAAAATTTGAAGCAGAATATGTAACGTAAAACTCTATCACATCCCACCAGACACAGCAATTATATGTTTGTTTTAGCAGTAACCCTGTGGATAACAATTTACCAATACTCATTTTATGACTCTCATATGCCTCTGAGCCACTGCTCTCCTCAGTTGCTGACAAAGAAAAAAAACAAAACAAAAACCTAGCGGAAGGTAAAAACTGTCCCCAGATGTTGTACAAAAATTAAGAAACTATTATTTTAATGGATATACCAAAGATTATTACCTGCTGTAATTACTTTCTGCTATGAACATGTAATGTCCAAATCCCAAATGCAGGGGCAATAGTGCCAGAAAAAGCAATCAAAGTGCTAACAAGCATCTCATCAGACCTTCAGACAGCTGATGCAGCATTAATTGAACTGTTATGTGTGCACAAACCAACAGTCATTGATGTGTAAGTAGAACACTCTGATGCTGGAACAGGATTGAAATAGAAGTTTCTTTAGTTCCTCTGTAAAATTGACTCAGGTTTACAGAGAGAACTTGGCTTGCTTCTGATCAGACCTAGGACACTGTCTTGGATGAGTCAAGACAAAATTTTCAGTCACCCCTCATTTTATGTCATGCATTCAGCAATAAATGTAGGATGTAAGAATATCTATGAGGTACCTTTTAAAAGTGCTCCTCCTACCAACACTTAAGAAAATTGTTTAACTTTACACAAGAGTTGATCCTGAAACAAATGAAATGGTAAGGAATTATGCAAGAATGACTATTCATGTATGCCAGAGATGAGCGTTCTTGACTAACCACTTCTAACACAGGAAAAAATCTCTAGATAAAAACAGGTGTTTTGGTTAAGGAATTTGAAGGATATTTGTAACGCAGAAGTTAGTTATGTATACATCTTGCACAGTAAGTTGTATTTTATACGAAGCAAAATATAAGATACATTCTCAATAAAACTGAATGTTAGTCTTTACAATTACTGCCCAAAAATACTTTGCTACATCTCTTACTCAAGTCATTTGTAGCAGTAACTGAATTCTGAACACTTATCGATCAGCAGAATTACTGATTTTGTATTCTCAAATACAGGATTGCATCTATTACACGCAGTTATTTCCCTGTAAGTTCTTAAGTCATTCGCAGTTTCTCCTGATTTTTTCAAACAGTTTCCACACTAAGATGTCATAGAGACATACTTCATCCGCAAGATGCAGTAGCACAGCAGAGATATTTATTTTCCACCTCAGAGTTAACACTCGACGGACTGCCACAAAAACATTTAGCAGGAAAGATACCGGAACGGCACCGCCACCGCTGCCGCGCACGGCCGGCGGCGACGGGCCGGTGTGGGCGCTCCCCTGACCATCAGGCGAACGGGATGCAGGAGAAGCGCTCCGCTGTCCCCTGCCCTGGGACTCGCACGGCAGCGCTCAGCCAGACCGCCCCCGAGCCCGCGGACGCCGGACCCCGCCGGAGCGCAGCGCAGCCCCCGCCGCCCCGCCTTCCTCCCCGTCCCCCCGCGGAGATGCCGCAGAGCCTCGCCTAACTCAGCCCAAGTTCGCACCGCTCCGCCGCGCTCCGCTCCGCGCCGCACAAACTTTTTCCACCTCGGAAAGGGGAGCAGGTCCAGCCCCAAGCGCGGAGAGCCGCGGAGGCACCCACCGCGGGCTCGGGGCACCGGTCACCTCTCGGCAGCCGGTACCGCCCATGGAGGCGG
>VWZS01005566.1:0-48003 GCA_013397075.1 Rhabdornis inornatus | reverse complement strand
CCCGCGCGGGCGGCCCCGGCGGCCCCCGCCCCCGCCCGCCGCGCTCCCGCGGGACTCGGGTCGCCGGCCGAGCTATTTATCTTTTTTCTTTTTCCGCCTCTTCATCCTGGGCTAGCTGGCGCGGCTTAAGCGAGGTAAAATTCAGAGCTTCTACCAAAGGTAGTAATCCTCGAAGAGCGAGGTTATTTTAAAAAGGTGAGGCCTTCTCATCAAAATATCCTTTGTGCCAAATGAGGGAAGTCAAGAAGTTAAAGAAAAGGACGTTTCGTTTTGGTTTTGATTTAAGGAACACGGCAGATCCACGATTAAGTTATTCGTCATGATTAATTTAGTGCTGAACAGAAATTTCTTCAAACTGCATTTCAAAGTTGTCAAAGAGAACAATAAAGATGCACTGAACACGTGAGAAAACAGGATAAACCCTTAGCCAGAGCTGTCCCCTTCCATTTTGATCTTCTGCTTTCAGCATTAGTATTTCCCCAGGTAAGCTATGCTTCATTAAGTAATTGCTTAAAAATTCACAAACATTGAAACAGTTACAATGCAGCTCTGCCATAGCCAATTTCCTCTGACGTATGTCGGAGATCTATTACAGTACACAGGTGATGCTTTTTTGAAACACCAGTTGCACTCCTCCCCTACGCCATTGTTAAAAAAACCTGCATGGTAATCCACGGATAAACCAAAGTAATCCAGTGTAGGCGGGCCAACACCCCAGGAAGACCTTGATTGGTTCAGGGCAGTTTAAGAAGAACTTCATGTGGAAGTCCTTGAAAAATGTAGAGCACAGACAAGAGCAAAGATATTCGGATGGGTTGGGTAGGACAGCTGTTGAGATCTGGGAAGAGTTTGGTAAACAGCTCACTAACACTTCTTTGCTTTCGCTGACATGCTTTGCACATTCTGAAAAGCCCTGCTGTAAGAGGTGAACTCTCAGTCTCTTTTATCTAACTGTAAAAGGTTATTATTTACTCTTTTGGGGTAAATAATAACCTTTTACAGTTTCTACCTTCTTCATTTTGAACTCTGATTTCATCCCTTGCCAAACAGAAAACTGTTGTTAATTGGTGCTTCACAAAGAATACGAATACAAGAATACACATGAGAATACAAGAATTTTTCTTAACTTAGGACATCACATGAAAAATAAGGACTGCAGGGATAAGCCTGGCATGCACAGCCTGTTTAGGTTTCCACACTGGCATTTTGTAGGACCTGGGCTGTTTGGTTTGCCCTTGCCATTAATGGGAAACCTGTAAGTTTCAAAGACTAAGGAGATGGCAAAACCAGATACACCGAAGTACACCAGGCATCTTAGAAACTATGTGGCCATGAAAGAGATGTAAAGGGTTGCAAAGATATTTCCAAAATTTCAGTGGTTTCTACTGCGAGCCATAGCTGAGTCACACACTCAAAGTGCCCTTTAAAGCTGGAGTCTGCTCGTGCAGTGTTCATTTATTTCATGTTACATTTTGGGAGGTGGTCATTAGTGGCTGACAGTTGAGGGAGGGGGCCTGTTGACCATCACAACTTGCCTTTGTTCAGTCTCAGGATGATGCAAGGACAGGTGGAGATTGCTTTTAACCGTGCTTCTAGACACCCCACATAGATAAGAATTAGTTAAAATGAGGATTTACTTCTGTATCCATGTAGCAAGACCTAAATGAAGTAGCTACATCTCAAACATTCAACCTGTGCCTGCTATACAGTGCGACAGGGACTGAGGGTGGGTATGCTTATAAAATTTCTTGTGACTGCTGAATTGTTGGATTGCAGTCAATGAGAAGCATCCACTTGAAAAACTACCAAAAATGATTTTCCAGCTTCACAGATGGCCCAGAGGCAGGCTGAGATTTGTGCATAGTACCCCAATTTTATCAATTTCTGGATTAAAAATTGGAAGTAGGTGACTTTTACAAATGACTGCAGGGAGAATATGTAGAAAATCTATAATTATGCTATTATATTCCCTATAATGATATTATCTACTATCCAAAAGTCCATGTATCTGAATTCTAATGTCCATCTGTTTCTCTGTACTTGCAATGATTTTTCTCCCGACAATAAAAATGTGTTGCAAGCCAGGGACAATAATATTTGTAACAAAAATTATGTGGCTCACAGATGGGTATCTCTACCAATGACTTAAGCATTTTGAATCAGCTGACTCATTCTCATATAAATCCTGCCTAATAATCAGGAGAGAAATAAATAAGCACAGTTATGTTAGTATAAGAAGGATAACAGCAATAAAAAGAAATAGCTTTTTTTTTCCCTCACAGAATTAAACACCAGGGTGTATCCTGGTTAAATACAGAATAACTACATCATTTGAATGAAACAATATTTGCCTCAGAGCTGGTTCAATGTTTCTCCTTTAAAGAGAGAGGAGAAGGCACCTCAGCTAAGTACTTGTATTCTACTCCTACAGATTTGTAAATGTGACTAGGTTTTCATTTTTCTTTATATTTATGCTGAATCTATAGTTTTTAATACCTTATCTGTAGTTTATTGCATCATGTGTGAGGTGTCATCTGAATTTATAAGGCACTCTTCTTCACCAATTCCTATTTCCAGGAAGGTCCAAGAAGTAAAACCTCTTTTTTTCTTTTTATTTTTCTAAACAGTATTTTCGTTTTGTCTATTTTCTTGCTGTTGTAAACCTTCAACTTGGTAAAAGCAAGCACAGAGATGTTTTTGTGCTGGAGAGGGAAGGAAGAGGGAGACAAGTGAAAAATCCTAAATAACAACATCTCTAAGTACCCCAGCAGTACCTTCTAAACCTGGAAGATAAAGCTGATGAGGAGGTTACCATGACTACAGAGGCGGCATATTTGAATGAAAATGGATGTTAAGCTTTTAAATGCTAATTGCAGTTGGGAACAGGTGACATTTGAAATATCAAAATTATTTCACATTTGCCATCTGTAACAAGTGAAACAGGATGGAAAAGATGACAACATAGAGTTAAATTGAAACGCTGGTTCTGGTTTCAGCTGAGATAATTTTCTTCGTAATAGCCATTGTGGGGTTATATTTTGGATTTGTGGTGGAAACAGTGTTGATAAATCAAGGATGCATTATTACTGGTTTCATTACACAGCATCAAGGCCTTTACTTTTCCTCACCCCACGCCACCAGCAAGAAGGCACAAGGGGTGCACAAGGAGCTGGAAGAGAAACAAACAGACAGCTGAACCAAACTGACCCAAGAGATATCCCAGATCATATGGTATCATGCTCAGCATATAGAGCAGAGAAGAAGGAACAAGAAATGTTCATAGTGATTGTTTTCCCTAGTCACCATCACGAAGGATAGAGTCCTGCTTTCTTGGGGATGAATGAGCTCTTTCCTACCCGTGGGAGGTGATGATTTAGTTCCTTGAATGTGTAACTTCTGCTTTATTTTGTAAATCATTGTTATTGCAAACCCATGAGTTTTCTCACTTTTATAATTCTGATTCATCCTATCCTCATGTGGGGTAGTGAGCCAGTAGCTAGTTGATGTCTGGGATTAAACCCCAACAGTCCTCTTTGTCACTCAGTGTATGTATGAAAGGGTGCAAGGTAATGTTTGATTGGAATGGGCTAGATTGAATTTATAACAGTTATGCTGCTTAGCTATTAATGAACAAGCTTCTGTGCTTGCCATGGGGCTCACTTGCCTGGCTGTGTCTTAGAGTCTAGTGCTTCTTAGTGACTGCTTTTTGCTTTCACTGCTTGCCATAGGGCTACGTGCTGCTGATTGTGTTGTTCTGCTGGGCCTGGGAATGTTCTGATAACAGTTGTGGTGATGGTCAGGGCATCACTGCTCATTCTGTGCTACTGTACTGGGCAGGCAGGAACTCCACTGTGAAATCGACTGAAAGGCACTGTGGTCTGTGAATAAGTACACACAGGAAGTAGCAGGGCACCCCAAAGTGTCTGTGTCCATGGATATGCCTGTGCCACTGCAGGTACACCTCTGAGAGGACTGTGGCCCAGGGATTGATCCATGCTGCAGCAAGAGCACTTTGAACAATGCATGAGGTCATGTTGGAGCACCTCAATGTGTGTAGCCAGGGAGAAGCCCATGGCAGAGCAGGTATGCCCCATGAGGGGGTATGCAGCCATGGGTAAAGCTGTGTTGGAGCAGTTTTGCTCCTGAAAGGACGGTAGCTGGGTGTGAGAAACTCTTCCTTCTCCTTTACCCCAGCCTTATATGCTGAGCAGGATGCCATATAGTCTGGAATATCCCTTTGGTCACATGTGGTCAGCTGTCCCAGCTGTGTCCTCTCCCAGCTCCTTGTGTATCCCCAGCCCACTCACTGGTAGAGTGCTGTGAGGAGCAGAAAAGGCCTGGCACTGCTTAAGCCCTGCTCAGCACTAGTGAAATCATCCCTGTGGCATCAACACTTTTTCCGATACAAATTCAAAAGATAGCTCTTAACCCTTGTAGATGACTGTATCCCAGACAAAACTGGAACAATAGGGATATGGTCTTTATAATTAAAGTATGTTGAATAATTTAATTGTTAGTAATAATAAGCAAACACATTACATATAAACCATAGTGTTTAAGGAGTAGAAACTTTGTATTACCTGAGTAATACGTTCTTGAGGAACATATTGAGCAAAATTGTTCTTCTTCTTCGTTAACTACAGTAACAAGTTTCCAGTAGCCCATATTAAAGAGGACATCTAAACTTAATATTCAGAAATTAAAATTCTTAGTGATGAGTACATCCTACAAGTGCCTTAAGTTGGGAATGTTACTTATTGGCACTCTGTATATTGAGAAGCAAAATATGAACATATACACAATGGTACTCATTCTTCACTTGAGTCAAAGCCACAAGCTAAAATGCATGTAGAACAGTATTACTGTGTAAGTGTTATAGTTTCCTGTCATACCATCAACTAGGCTGACTTTGGGATTTAGCTGTGACAGATGCAAAATATGTGCTTTACCTTCAACTGTTTGTATTTGCTTACTATTAAGCCCCAAAGATCATCTGACATTTCTGTTTAACTTGCAGTGAGTTAAATATTGCTTGCCACTACATGCCTTTTGAAACAACACTGGTACTATTCTTATAGATCATTATCAGTGGTAATGAAAACATACATTTTATAATAAATAATTAACTTAAAAGCTTTGAGAGTTTTTGAGGGGTTTTGTTTGGTTTTGGTTGGTTTTTTTTAGTGTTTTGGGGTTTTTTGGTTTTTGGTTGGGATTTTTTTAGTCTATTTTGTTTGTTTGTTTTTAGAAATAAATGAGAAATCTGGGGACTGGACCTGTTACAATGAGCACTATGAACAACTTTATTAAGAGGGTTAAAACTAACTGTTTTTTTTTTCTTTTTTAATTCCAGTTTCTGCTAGTGAGTAAAGTAATAGGAGAACATAAACTGAGTATAACTTTAACACAAAAGCTTTTTGAATCATGTTTCCAGAACACTAAATAGCATGTTTTTTTAATATAAAGTTTTTAATACTAATTAGATATAAGGCAATTGTAAATGTTGCCATTATAACATGCTGATCTCCTTAAAAGACAGTGTTAATTCAATGGAAGTATAAACCTTCCTTCTCTTTATCTAGGCTTGAGAGGACCATCTTAGAGCAGAGCCACAACAGCCTAGCATTTAGTGCTATGACAGAAATAAATACTCTGTAGGATATCATTATTGAATTCCACTAAAAAAATCTGGGAATACTATACAGAGATTATTATTTTTACTGATAGGGTAATTCCAAAAGAAACCCAGAAGTATGGAGATGGGATAAGTTGCTCCTCTGACACTCCTTGTATCTTATGTAATCCCAGTGAGCTGTCCTGAAATGAAAAAGAATGCTTATTTCTCTATAATCTGTGGTCTACCAGCCCCATTTATAAGAATACCTGCAAGGAGGCAAGTCAGCAGAGTTAGGAACAGTTGTTGGTTTGCTGGATGAACTCCAGCATCCTTGCCAATTGCCCAGCAGTTCCACGTGTCACGTTGCTCAAAGCCTCAGCTTGAAACCCTCTGCTCCCAGTGACTTCTAATACTGAGGAGTGCCTCAAGGGCAGAGGTCAAACTTGATACTAGCTACAACCCTTGGTTTCTCACATAATTTATTTATGACTAGGCCATTGTCCAGAAAGAGCTAGAAGGGAATGTCTCCCACTGACCACACTCCTCTGACAAACTAAATTGTCTTTGTTGCTATACCATCACACAGCAATTCCCTTCTTCTACTGTTTCTCTATCCTTGTATTCCCATAATCCTTGCACTCAGTGAATTGCAAGTTATTTGTCTTCCTCTCTGCGATAATCTAGTTTTCAGGTAAATTCTTACACTCTTTTGGATTTATTTTAGGGAAATAAATATGAATTAAAAATTATCCTCAAATAGTGTGGTTTGAAATAGTGAACTATGAACTTATGAACTCTGCTTAACTGCGCACAGAGTTGGAGTACAGGGGAAGCAAAATGAAAAAGATAAGAAAATCCTTTTACGACTGAAATCAATGCTAATGCCTTGACATTGCCAATGAAAAGAAAGGGAATTCATGCGTTATTTCCCTCTTACATTGCTAGGTCCTTGCACACGCAGTACCAATTTGTATTGCTCAGTTAAAGAGTCCTGCACTGGAAGTGCTTATATCATGGGCTAAAGCATGCCCAGGTCAGTAGACAAGAGACTCCATCTATCAGCAGAATTTCAAAATTTGCAGTGGTTGCGAAAGGAGCAAAAATTTTTCAAAGAACAGCTGACATAGTGGGCTTTGTATTTGGTAGTGGTCAAAGCACTGAGTTGCACTATATTGAATTTTAGAGCAAGGTGAAAGACTGATTTAAAGCAGCACTAAATAATTAGTCCTATAAAAAGAAAAAAAACCAGAACTGTCAAACTAACAATGGGATCTGGAACTAGAATATAAAATAGAAGTTGAAACCAAAATAAATTCAAGATTTAAGATGTTTTCAGAAGACAAGACACACACTTTTTTTAAAATTGAAGACTCCGTGTCTTGAGTTTAATAATTCAAGTGTGTGTAATCTTCTTGCATTCACTAAGAGCTTTTTAGAGAAATACATCCCAAAATATATTCAAATTTCTGAAGCTTACAAACCCTATGTAGAATGATTCTGATCACAAATGAAGAGCAGTGATCTTTTTTATGTGCTGTAGTAGCTTTTCTAAGAATTAGAAAAACAGACCTGACCAACATCATAGTTCAAGTGAAACAGCAGAGAATTATTTCTATAGTTGAGACTTAAAAATACAAAATACAAAAATGAGGTCTGGAACTATCTGTACGTAGTGGTTGGGGATTTTTTTAATCCATCTTAACTATGATGCCATTTAGTGCACAAAGGTAGATATAAAGAAGTGAAACATAATTTGAAGGTGGCTTAAATATTCAAAAAGATTAAATGCATCACCCATTAGACATTCTAAAGGTCACTGTAATATGTTCATTACATTAAGAACAATTTAAGAAGACAGATGCAATTACTTGATCTGGGTTTGTTGTTTGTTCTTTTGGTTTTTTTTCTCCCAGATATGTGATCTTTAGTGCTAAGAACCTCTGTTCTATGTCACATCTAAGAGATGTTGACTTTTGCAACTCTCTGCATCTGGACCACCAGCATCACTTCCTGTAGAACCTAGAAGTCTCCCTCCAAATACCAAATAGCCAGTGCTACCTTGAATGCAGTGTCTAGTGATATATATTTTTTGCTAAAAGATCTGAGAAGGTGCTTCTCCAAACATATTTTACTACTGCTGCGTTTTTGGACTGTCTCTTGGCATTCACTGGCTTGTGGCATCTTGGTTTATCTCCTTAGCTGTGTTTAAAAGACATGAAATTTACATGTAAGTGGAAAATTTGTTCAGTTTAGCTCCATTTTAATGTCAAGAATGAGTAAGCATCTTTACTGATTTCTGTAATCATTGGGAAAGATTTTTATGATTTCTTGTCATTTAATAGTAAATGGTATGCACCATGCCCCAGGTCATAGGAGATTTAACATTTGCACATACAGTTAAAATTAAACTGAGCATTTTAAGTGTAGTATAAAATGCATATTGATTCCCTTTTAGTTTTGGTACTCCAGACTTGTATTTCTCAGAACTAGATGCAGTGTTTCGGCAGTGAAAGTAAACAGTTTTAACTTGATATTTGATTATAGCAACATTAGATCTATCAGTTTATCTAAACTTTAAATGTTCTAAGAAAATTAAAGTTGATCTAATCAATGCTGTTGCTGAACTAAGTTTGGCTATTCCCGAGTGGGTAAAAGGAGAGTTACTTTACAGACTTTTTGCCAGTGATGATATTACAGCTGATGCTACAAAGGGCAAGCTTTTCAACAAAGTAAGAGAAACATTATATTATTCACAAAACCAACTGGCAACTTTTTGCACACAGACTCTGGCTTAGGGTTTGAAACAGCATCTCTTAGTATGGGCTATATAGAGAGTTTGAGACACAAATGCTTACCGCTAAGGGCGTTCTCTTTGCTTGTAGAAGGAGAAAGAAGTCTGCTTCTGCATACTCTGCCTGTAGGGCAACAGGGAGGCAAGAAAGGGAAGCAGTGCCTTGTGGTACTCTCCATGCACCTGGAAACTGCTCCAGCAGAGCCCAGGAAATGAAAGTACATTAAATTTGTCCTGTCTCCCTAAACATGGAGAGCAAACGATTGACAACCCTTGCTGAACTAAAGATCTTTTGAGTCATCTTGCTGGCATAGAGCAAGAGAAGAACAACCTAAAACCTGAAAGAACATGTTCAGATCTACTGCAGGATGTCTTGACATGAAAGCTGTAGTTCTTTCTTGAAGTTTTCCCACCTTTTGTAATGCATGCTTCTGTCATTTCTTTTAAGAAGAACAGGCCTGGAAATCAGTGTGGTGATACACAACTAATTCACCACAGTGTGGCTGATTTCCATGCATCCACTGAATGCAGCAGGCCAGCTTATGACAGTATGATATTTTTTCAGCAGTAAGTTTAATGTCAGACCTTCTTGGAAAAACAGTGAATGGACAGAATACCATGTTAAGTGGCAATTCTGCATGATTTTGGGAAAAGGGTGGCTGTGTGCTGAGATTTTGTGTGTTTAAGCTCAAGTGAAAAATTAAAAATTCCTCCTGGCAAAGAAGGCCAAATTGCTAATACATGTTTTTTTGACCAAATTTTTTTTTCTTTTTTTTTTTTTTTTGTCCTCTAAGGGGGCATTCTCTTTCCTTGAGTGCAGCAAGAACTTGTAGGGTCAAGCAGTGAAACACCGACAGCGGTGTTCAGGCACAAAGGGCTGGATCTCTCATTACTTGTAGATGCCCTACATGTGTATCAGAGATCTCCGTGGCCTTTGCTAGCATGAGCCTTGATGCTTCATGGTTTCCATGGAAATTTACTCTTTCAAATCTTATCCTTTCCATGCAGGCTGTTTGCTTTCTTGTATCGAAGTACAGATGTACCAATGCAAAAAGGTTTGGGATAGGCAAAGAAAACAGAGTCTGGCAGAGGCTGCACCTTGCTGGAGGGACATTTTGGGGAGGAATGCTAGGTGTGGGAAGTAAGCTTGGAATGGATGCATGCAGGGTTGAAAGTCAAGTGGGTCAGTGTAGGAGTTTATATAGTAAATAAAGGATTTGTGGTTTAGGTGCCTTTAGAATGGAACTAGCTCCATCCTGTGTGGGCTTGCCTGCAAACTGTAAGAGCCAAATCTACTTCTGCAAAATTGTTCCATCTGTGAGAAATTTCTGTCTGTTCTAAAGGGCCCAGGAACTATGTTTTGTTTTCTTTAGTCTGTGGCCTAGCTAGTCCAAGATTTCAAAATGGATGAATCAGTTGCAGGATTCACCTGAATTGCCAGGGGTTTGTGTGGTGCTTAACTCCTGCCAATCTAGTTGGTACTCAGTTTTATCCCAGCTTGATGCTTTATTTTGGGGGAGTGACAGGGGAAGATCTGGCTGCTTCAAAACGAAGGATTTTGCTGGTAACAGAAACTGGAAGTGTAATTATATATTGGATTTATTTTCTCATCAGTCACATTCTGTCTGTAATTTTGTTGGTGACTAATAAATTTTAAAAACCAAAATTAAAGATGCAGACATGGTACACTCTTCTTATGCAGGCATACTAAACTCAGATTCTATAGAGTTAATTTGCTGAAACTTTACTTGGAACAGAAATTAATGCTTTCACTTAATAAATCAATATACTTTAGAGCCAAACTGTCTATCTGCTCCTCAGGAAACTTAGATTTCCCATAAATAAGCAGAGCAGATGTGCCATGAGTTTCAGAGAGGAGTAAAAGACACAAATGTGAGAAAGGGACTGCAGGGAGAGAGGTGATGGCGAGGGTGCTTCTGCTTTCATGCAGTACCACATGCTCTATTAATGTATATATGAATGTATATATTCTTCTATGTATGAAGAATGAAACAGAGACATAAGGAGGAAATGTCCCATAGATAATTAGCCTGAGCTGCCAAGTGGTGCTGCACAGCTGGTGTTGGGACAGCCCTGTCAGACATTGCTTCTGGGGCAGTGCTGAGAATCCGTGGGCAGGTGAGCTGCCTGCAGGCACAGGTCCTGCAGAGGGGAGGTGTGAGGCAGGGACCAGCCCTGCTTCCTTGTCGCTCCTCACAGGTGTCCTGGCCCATGGACGCTGCACAGTATGTTGGAGACCACCACAGGCAGAGGGAACCAGCTGCCAGCATTCATCTGGCTGCTGTGAATTCCCTGAATTCCTAGAGGAGGGCTTCATGTTTGCAAGCACCAGCAAATACAGGTTGCCGCAGGTCCCGAAGCTCTGGAAGGATGGATGCTTTTCTGCACAATAGTTCAACCACTAGAGCATACCTCCATGAAATTTCCAAATTCTCCTAAAGCTCCAACTCCAATAGCATACCTAGTTTTTCCAAGGCATATTACTACTTTAACGTTTTATGATATGCACTGTCAAATGCAATTAGGCTTTCTTACTCTTTACATTTGGTCTCTAAGTATCTCATCCAGTTGCTGAGAATCTCAGGAGATATTAATTTAGTCTTTTTTTATAGTCGTTGATATCCTGAGTTATGTTGGTATGTGTCTTGCCAAATTAGGACTCTCCCATGTGCTAAGCTTTTCTTCTTCTGAAGAAAAAAGTATCAGCTATTTTTTCGGTAAGTCTATATGACACTCCTATGATTTCCAATCATTAGTTTCCATCATAAGTTTATAAACATGTGGCAGCTCCCATAATTTCAAATAGTTCATTTTTTCTTGGGTGCAGCTTTGGCCATTTCATCATAATTCTAATTGTCAGGTTCCAGACCTCAGTTTAACAACATATTCCCATTTTCAAATTGATGTTAACAAAAACTGCTGTAGTGGCAAGCTGTGATTTAGTGATGTTGTCTTGCCATTTAACAGCACTAACTACCTTCAAACTCTGCCATCAAATGCCATTTGAGTTGTCTGATTTATTGTTCCTGTATGAGTTTCCACCAACTCTTTGAACCAGTTTCAGCAGGGTCTGTTACTTATGAAATCTACCTTCCCAGTGATTACTTAAACTGATGAACTATTGTACAACATCCCACTGGCAGCCATCATCAGTTGTATAGTACCTGGCAAGAAAAACTTTGGTAAACAATCAAGTAGTGGTCTGTGACCTGTTTTCCCAAAAAGATGTTTCTGAGGTTTTAGAATAATAATGGAATTCCCAGTCAACAATACCAAAATTTTATAAAGGGATCAAATTTTTCCTGATATGCAATGTAAGCATCTTTGGCTTGGCCAGAACACAGGAAAAATTTAATCTTTTTTTTATTGAAAACAGAGTTATGAATGGGACCTTTCACTTTAGTTGTAATTGTGCTACATCATCTGAATGTCAATTCTTGTTTTTATGAGAATTTTACAAGAATTCTTGCTTTGTCCTTCTGTGAGTATGAAAAAAAAACCAAACCATATTTACTGATTTAGAAGAGCGGGAAGTTTATGTTTTCTAAACATAGCAAACAAAATTGCATTGCTTTTCCTAGCATACAGGAAGCAACCAAGAAAGGTTGCTTAGGAAATATTTTCAGAGGCAACGTACAACACAGAATGAATTTTCAGCTCCTGATTAAGAAGGTGATTACTGCTTTGGCTCTTAAATAGAGAGCCAAAGACATGAGAAACAGAGACAGCAGGAAGATGTGTTGTAGAGTGTCTGGCAGGAAAGACTTTGTTAAACAATCATATAGCAGTCTAAGATCTATTTTCCAGATATGCAATAATGCTGCTTTTTTTTATCTTCATGTTTTGACACAGTTGCATACTCCTACTTATAAACTACGAATTTGCTGATCAGATTAAAAATCTGAATCTTTATTGAATGATACTGATATCATCATACGTTCTTGTTTAGTGAGATACATAATGCTTTCAACTGCTGCTCTGTCTCTTGAAGTAGAAAGCGTATGGGAGATCATCCCATACAGTTAAGAAAATGTAACTAACACAGATTATTAAAGGTATCTTCTCTTGCTCCCACAGATCAGTTTTTAAGAACTCAAACTACTCTTTAGTATTTGCTTCTGTCTTTTAAGAGGGTTTTCCTTCACTGTGATACCGAAGCAGGTAACTTCTGGAGAAGATCAAACCTTGGTGGCTGAATGATTTTCAGACTGCTATTAAGAAATCGCATCACCCAGAAGGTAACACCCTGCACCAGTGAAGTAAAATGACCACGGATTATCCCAAAGACAAAAAATCCTGAAATCTACTAGTGTCACTGCTAGTATGGGTAGTAGTACTGCAACTAGGACAAAAATACTATGTTTTCTCCTCGGTTGTTCTTGTTCTACACTACAGTAGAGTTATTCCAGGTTTATACTGAGCTGGTCAGATTGACCTTGCTAATTACTTTAGCCACAGCATGACCTCCACCTAGAGCAGGCTGAAATCTAGGACAGCAGCCAAGCAGCCTGTCTGTGCAAAAATAACATTTTCAGAACTCTCTCCCTGCTGATTTTTCTCTGCATGCTACCTGTGATATTTTATGTAATCCTAATAATTGACAGTTATATTATTTTGCATTTCTTAGAATCTGAATATGAGAAAACATTTACCACATAATTTTGCTCTTTTTACTTTTGCTTTAGTTTTTTTCTCACATCAAATCTTCATTCTTTAATATGAAGTTTTCTATGTCAAGACTGAAAACACTGAAGAAGAATGGCTTTACTGAGCATACTGGGGTGGGCGGGAACCCACAGAAAATTATTATTAGTTTAAATTTTTTGGCAATCCTTATACTTGGCTTCAGCACAAATGATGTTTGAGGCATATCTTTTGCATAACATAGAACTGCTTTTTTCTGTGAGTATATATAATGAGATGTTGAACCAATGTGAAGCGAAAACATCTTAGTTCTGCACAGTTAGCACTTGCATGTGTTTAAAGAGGAAAAAACATTTTCAATGCAAACTTAGTAATAAAACAGGTGAAAATTTGAACTTTATTAAATGTACCTCTTGACAGTTTCCATTAATTCATTTGAATTTGTTTTAGTTTTATTGCTGTAGTGAACTGAAAACACATTGAGATGAATGAGAAAATGACCTGTTCTGAAATCCATAATCATAAATTCCATGTGTATAGTAACAACTAGATCTAACTTCAGGAAATAATAAATCTGGTTTCAAAACTATCACAGAGACAAACGAAAAAACAACCAAATGTCTTATGTGTATTGATATGTAGAAACTGTGGCCATTGCAAGACACTGTTGTGATTTTTTCAAAAGAACAGTAGAAGAGTTCGTCTGCAGAGGTTATTCTCCCAATCAGATGAGCTCTAATCCTATTTTAATCTCAGTGGGCTATATTAAACAAAAGCAGAAGGTCTGGATGTTAGAACAGATTAGCCTTGACCTCACTGAGATCAGACTTAATAAGGAATCAGGTTTACATAAATTGCCATCAACCAGGGCTTCTAATGATGCATTGTGGGTAGTGATAGAGGAACAAAGTAAAACTTCCTTGTACAACACAGCAAGTGAAAAAATCCAGCAACCACTGCACTGTGAAACTGTGCTGAAAGGCATACAATTTACAGTAAGATCGCCTCTCTCTATCAAATATTCTACTGTTCCTTAGGGATGAAAATTTACATTCTGTGGGTATTAAGAAAGGACGAGGACAAAAAGCTCAGGTGGTAGCTGCAAAGGACTGTTTAGAGTGTGTAATAACTTTACAATACCATCAATAAAGGACATAAACTATATAAGGGATGATACCTTTTAAAAATTTAGTAGACTCACCATGATTTTCAGCAGAAACTCTCTCAAGCAGCCACTCATCATCGGATTATAATTTTTATTTTTATTGCTGAGAAACATGTTACGTGTGACTATGGATAATCTTCAATCCAATACCCTGCTATATCACCTGATTTTGCATATGGCAGTGTATCAAAAGGGCACTGTATTAAAAGCTTATTAAAAGTCCACTCAGAGAGCTCTATGAGATTTTACTCACCCAAGAAACCTGAATATTCGGGTACACTGTTGAATAAAGATACTAAGTTTTCATTTCATTTGCATATTGTATAAATGGCCTCTGTTTTGTTTCATTTGCAACCAAGTTTTTCTATTCTCTGGTTCAAAATTGTGATATTAATGATTTTTTTAGTCAATGGTCATGTTGCAGTAAATCCAGTCCAAAACCTTATCCACATAAAGCAAAGCATTGAGTTGGTCTTTCCACCAGAGCTGTCTTCAGTTGCCTTCTATAGACAGTGTAACATACGCTGGTTAATTCAACAGAAATGGAAATCATGCATTCCCTCTGGTCCAGCTCAGCTTTCCTCTGCCAGATGATCTACTATTGTGCAAATGTGACCTTAATCATCATATAACTTCAGCATAGTGGGTGGATGATGGCTGGATCTGCATTTCCCTTTTTTTTTTTCTTTCCAATACAGGTACTATCTATACTATTTTCTTGTTGCATAGTATAAACCTCAAAAAGCATGCTTTTTAAATAAATAATAGATACCTTCAAAAACATATTTATTAAATACTCTGTAGTTTGGCCTAATCTTAATATTTGGGCTATAGTTTCCCTTTCCATATTTTTATTTGCATTCTCTGTTTCCATGTTCAACATCATTGCCTCTTTAAAAAATATTAATTTTGTTTTGGAATATAAGTAGAATCACTTTAATTTTCAATTCAGCCTTGCAGAGAGCTATACCATGTCTTTTGTTGTTGTTGTTTTCTTTCTAAATATAGCATTGGTGACTAAAAAATTTAATTTCCTTCGAAAGTTCAAACTTACTTCAAATTTTGGCAATACTAATGTTGTTATTAACTACATAGGTATCAATTCCATGCTTGGCAAATCCTTTTTTCTCATTTTCCTTGTGTCTTTTTCTCTTTCCTTCTCTGTCCCCCTTTGCTTTTCTTTTTCTTTTCCTCCCATGTTCTGTTACACTTACAGAATTTCCATATATTTATCTCTTCAGTAAGGTCTTGGCACTTTCCTACAATATTAGGCATAAGAAAATGCCAGGTCTGCTAGGTGTTCAAGTTCCTTCAGTGCTCCTAATTTGACTAACAAATCTCTTCCCCTTATTTTAATGAGGATGTCTTGGCACATGCAAATTTGCTAGCCAGTTTACAGCATTAGCAGCTTTGAGAAACATATTACTGGTGAAAAAGCAACACAGAGACAGTATTACTGAATTGACTGGAAAAATAAAATAGCTTTGATGTCTGTAAACAAGAATATGGTTTCCCATTTGTCTCATCAACCTAGTACATTAAAAGAATTTTCTTACCCTCCTACCTCAGCCTATCGACTCTGGAGTGGTGGGGTGTAAGCTACAGTTTAAAATTACTATCCAGAGATCTGGATCTTCTCTGACCCTTTCAGAAGCTTAGAGCTTGTAACAGTTGCTTGTTATTCCAGATGCCCTCTTCAGAATGGTATTTCATCACTGACAGCTGTGTTTTTTCACACTGAGCTGTGCCTTGGACACTCAGCCTACCCCGAGGGGTGCCGCCTCTTCAAGGGTGAGCAGCAGAAGCCCACTGCTGTGCAAGCAACAACCGTGGTGAGAGTGCTCTGCTGCCTCTAAGTCTGTCAGCACTGCAGTGGGCAGAGAGCCTTGTGGGCTGGAGTCCCCTGGGTCAATGACTGCAGAGTAAAAATGAGGAAGAAGAGCAACACAGAAATGTTTCTATGTTCCCTCCAGAGAATAAGAAATATGTGAAACAGTCAATAAAATGCCTAGAAGTGGCTGGGTTATTGCTCTCTGTGAAGGTAGTTTATTGTATTCTGATATTGCATTTTGATAATGATTGTCAAGTTAGTAAGACAAATATAAAAAAAACCCAAGGAATTCAAGACAGAAAGAGAAGTGTGAGATAGAGGTAGAGAGATGACTTAACACTTAACACTTTTTTTTTAATAGGCCTCTGGTCCATACTAGTTTATCATTATTACTATTATTGCTGTTGTTGGCTCTGTCTTTCTAACAAACACATAGGAAGAAAGCTGCATCCTCCCAGTTATGAAATATGAACAGACTTCTTTACAATCCACATCTGCTGCTCCACTGGCTTCTCATCAGTGGCTGGAGTCCATCTGCAACAAGACACATGCAGCAGAGATGTCTCTAGTGAATCTCTTATTTTTAAATGGCGCTGGAAATAAACATTGAAATCTGGTTTCTTACCAGCTTGATTCAGAAAATAATAGAAGATTTACAGCAGGTTAAACCAGGCATTCAGCTATAGAATGGGGTCAGAACAAAGGTTCTAAATCAGCAAAAGCAGTGGCAATCACAGAGGTTTTGTGTAGAGAAGTTCTCATTAGTACCCAGAACCCTTGGGGGTCATGATTTCTTTTGTCACACAGGTGTCACAAAAAGTATATAAATATACATACACACACACACACACACGTAAAAAGAAAGTGCTTTTTTACCACGGATTAGCTTCAGGAAACACGAAGTTATTTCCTAANGCTGTACCCACAAAAGGACTCCCCCTGATCCTTTATTCTTCCCCGGACGCGCTGTCAGCCAAGAGGGCTCTCAGCCCCAGCCGCACTCCTGGTTCTCTGCCATCCGGGAGGCGGCCCACTCTCGGCGCCGGTCTCGCCTGGAGAGCTAGCTGGGCGAGCCGAGCTCGGGTGGAAAAGGCGACCCGCGTCATAAATTGAGACATCAAAAGTAGCTGAGTTATAGCAGTTGTCTGTGTTGGTACCCATAATCCACTGCAGATGTGAGGGGGAAAATGCCTTCCACTGGGCTAGCATGCTTTACGGTGCATTTTTTTCTAATCAACACCGTGTAGTTATTGCAGTTCAGTGTGTGCACAGCTACTCTGCTTCACTTGGAGATAAAACTGTTCCCACTGGCATCTCTTAGAGGCACCTTCCCCTTCTTTTCCAAATGCTATGCAGAAGTCTCGAGATATCTCCTAGTTCTCTGTCCATCTGTTGATGGTTTCTTAAAGCAGTTGGGATAAAAGTCTGTCTCTGCTACTAGACACGAGATATCACTAACTGCTCTGTACACTGTGCACTGTGAAGTAGTCATTGAAACACTCTTTGCACTGTAGGTGCTCTTGTAAGTCTGTAAGCCACCAGACAAGTTTTGCTTTCTTTGTGAAGGCAGGAAGCTCTGTGGGAAGCTCTACCAAAATGATTGTCCTGAAGATTGCTTGACGTGGGAGTTGTGTCTTACCACTCCTGCTTCCCAGAAAGAGTTGCACATTGCCTGCCAGAGTGGAAATTATGTTAATGTGGGGTTTGGGCTGTGTGAATGTATGTGTCTACTTTTTAGGCTTTCTTCTTTGTAAAAGGGTCTAGGACTGCACAGCCTGCAGGAGACCTGCAGCTGCAATGCTCTCAAAGGTTTGCCTGTGCCTTAAGCTGTTTTGCTCAAGCTTTCCATAGTGTCCAGGATTTGGCCCTTCTAAGAAATTTTTGAGAATTGTAGAGAAAACTCTCCCCTTGATTTCCGCGTCCTTTACAAAAGAGTTTGACAGTATTGTCCTATGCGGAACCTGTCCCTGGATGAACTCTGCTGAAGAAAGGCACTTTCGCCTTCACCAGGAAGAGGAGCCTTATGTAACTCCTCCTCACTGATTGCACAGATGCATTCGAAAAGCCCTGTATAGTTTATTCATCCTCTCATATGCATAGCTTCAACAACACTGACATGATGTGGCATTTTTGCAGTGGTGTGGAAGTTACAATGAATTGATTGTCCAGGTGGTCAGGCTGGATTTTGAGCTGCCAGCAACTTTCACCTGGTTGCAGATCAGCACAGCAGGCAGTGGTGGGAAATAGCTGTGCTTTTTAGAGTCCTGCTTTGCTGCTTCATTGCTCATTTTGCTGCTGTTAGCTGAACAGTAACCATTTAGAAAGATGTCCGCTGCAGGTGTTTGAATTGCTTTTAAAGCGATGTTTCAGTCTTTACCTTCACGTGGAGGTATGTCTCTCTTTCAGTGCTCCATCACTTCTTGCCATTCTCCTTGAGGAGTTGCTTATGGGGCTTCCAAAAGAATCGTGAAGGGCAGAGCAGATGCCATACTTGTTAGTTAGTGTGGCACTGTATTGGGGGTACACCTGTACCAGTTGTGCCACGGAATACACACACATTTCAGTCTGTTTTCCCTTCTCTTAGTCCAGTATGATTTAAGATTGCTAGCTCACTAACACCACTAGTAATAGTGTATGCAGAGATGTTTCTGCAGTTTATCTAGATGTAGGTTAACTGAATGTTTTGCAGGCTAGCAGCAGAGTTATGGTACCATGTAGCTGCTGGGTACTCACTGAATGTATCCCATCTTGCTCTGTGATAGCTTTACTGCTTTACCTGTGAGATGGATGCCTCTGTGAGCAGCAGTCGTGCCTTGGATTCGCACTGCAGACATACCTCTACTGGGAGAAGTATTAGAGTTGTTAGCAATGCCATACAGTGAATGAATTAACATTACATTTTGGAAGATCCACCTGGGATAAAGAGGCCTTAACAAAAAAAAAAAAAGTTATTTCACAGCATTTGCCATCCCCATAAAGATTCTATCTATAATGAGAACTGGATCCTCATAGGATGAAAAAACCTTTTAGTTTTAAAATTGTGATTTACCTGCTTTATACACACGCACACAAAACAAAACAAAACAACCCCCAAAAAACCCCAACCAATAAAAAACTACAAAAATATTTTGGTTTTTTTCTAATAAATATCTTGTTCTTCTATACATGCAGGTCTTTTTCTTAACCACTTTTCCTCTTGGTTAATAACCTGGTGTATAGTATACTCAATAATTCAAGACTGAGCTAAAAATGGGTTTGGTCTACTTTCTTGGAATATCCTCTGGGAGTATAGAGAAGAGAACTGGAGAAGCAATTATTTCATGCTGCAGCTGTATATTTAACTGCTTTCTTTCTCACTCAAGTGGCATCTGCATTCTCACAGCTGAGGTAATGGAGGAAGTTAGGACTCTTAAGTGCATCTGTGAGTTGTGGGAGGTGATTATCACAGAAATTTACCTTCTTTGCATCAGGCAGTTCTTTGTGTGGACTACTTCTGATTAAATGTCCACTCTTCAACAGACATCATCATCTGTTTGCTAAGGTCTTGATTAAAAAGTTAATTAATTAATCAACTGATGAAGGCCTTCATGCATCTGAGAGAATGGAGGTTGCTATATGATTTGCCTTATTTCTGCAGCATATATATACGGCTGAAGATAGCACAAGCATTCTAACAAGAGGCTACTTCCAGCTGATCAGTTCTCCAGTGGTAATACTTATGCTTGAGGAATCAATAAATGACTCATTTCTTTTGGAAAAGTCTCCTTGGAATCAGCCTTTTCCTTTAATTTATTACGGGCTGGCTTAGTGGCAATCACAGAGGAAAACAACCCTAGCAGCACAAGGAAAGTGTACGATGCAGGATGTAGAAGAAAATGAAGATCAAGAAGACTCTGGTCTAAAATGATGTGTACCTGGAGTGTGAAAGACCATCCTACCTCCTCAGCGGGGCATTTCAGCCACTTACCTCCGAACACCAGGACAAGAGAAAATGGAGCTCTGCTCTCTAATGTAGCCGAATAAACTTGAAGAACACTTCATCAGTAGATAAATCAGTTACTGAAAGCAAAGTTGTAGGAGCCCGTGACCTATTACACTGAGGTTCTCACTCCTGGGACTTATATATCCAGTGCAGAAAAGGCTTGTGTCAGTGACAGCTAGAGAATCGTGTCAAACCAGCTCAATTCTTTTCAAGCCTCTAGAGCTAACAGCACATGCGTATATAACATTTTTATAAGGCATGCAGCTTTTCACTATAGAGGAAATATGAAGAACAGGTACAGTGCAGATGTATGACCTTTGGCAATGTGACTGCCGAGCACAGTTTTGAGGTAAAAATCCAAAATACATGAACAGCTTCCAAAATCATAAGGTTAAAGAAATGTATTTTTAGTATATTTTTTCCCCCAATTGACCCAAAATCCTTGTAGAAATGCAAGTAGGTTAAATACTTGCAGGTGGAATGTTGATAGTTACAGCCTGTGCGTCTTCAAAGTTTGCCAGCAGAGCACTGGCAGAAAAAGCATTTTGCAATGCTAAGAAGCTGAACTCGGAAGGCCTAGTTCTTTTCCACCACTAGGAAACATGATGCTTTAAATTTTGCCAATTATTTTTTTATGATCATTGTTAATAAGTAATATTACAAAGACATGATTGAGGATGACATACACTGCATCTAAGCTTTTAAGCTATTATGAATGCTACAGAGACTCCATCTTCTGTATCTTATTCAGCACCTTAGGTTAGCCTGATGAAGCCTCATTCCATTTTGTCTCAGTCTTTTCCTACTCCTTCAAGCTTCAGAAACCCTACCAAGTATGTCTGCCTTTCACCAATGGCAATAAATGCCATTTACATAACAAGAAAGTTGTTAACAGAATATAACATTAATAATCATGCCAATTTGCCAGAGAGGCAACTGAGAAGTCTGCAAAGACAGTCCAAAGTAGATTCCTTCATTTACATAGGAAAAAAACAACAACCTCAGAGTGAAAGATCAAAGGTTCATTGAAACCAGCAGCTGAAGAGTGCTGCCTGAGTAAGAGCCAGCTCACAGCAGCACTCCCCCAGTATGCTCTCCCAGACAGCAGTGTTTTCATGCTCAAGGACATAAGTAGAGGTTCTTTTTTTTCCTTCCCATTAAGGGTCTTGCTGATTTTGTTTGTTGTGAACTTCTGCCTTTTTCCCCTTCTTACCTCATGGCTGTGAGCTCCACAGCTTTATTCATGAGAGAGGTAAAAAAATTGCTAAGTAAGGTTTTAGTTTTATGCCTTCTGTTTCACATCTTTCGACAGAAGAGATGTAGATACCTGCCTTTCATATCACTCACAAGTATGCAGACCCTGTCGTAGTGTCTCCACTTATCTCTTTTTCAGGCTGAAGTGCACAATATGTCCTAGTTCTTCAACAGCCTCAAAGAAGGAAAGTTTCTCCTTATGCAATGACAGGATAAAATTGAAAATGCTAGACAAAGTTGTCTTCAGTATTTCCTCAGTCTCGTTTCAAAAGGACAAACTCCAGAAGGCAGTTTCTTTTCTGTAAAGCTTTAGCTACACAGTGCCAGATGGGATTGCACTTCCTGAGGTGTTAACAAGGACATGGCCTGTCCTCTCCAACAGCATAGGTCCTACTGCTTTCAGACAGCAGCAGTTCAGTCTGTGCTATTGATCTGGAAGTGTCAGTTACCACATGGGGACAAGCCGTTTTATCCCAGGGATATAAATAACAATCTGAGCATATGGAGAAGAGACTGCTCTTGGTCTAGAACCAGCTTCGTATTTACAAGTTTAGTTTTTAACATCTGGTCGAGCTCACAGGGACTGGGAGCATGTTCTGACACTGAGTTTGTTCCTTCTTATGTTCTTCTTCAGTCTTCTGGTACTCAGCTCTTATAGGTTTCAGCACTGACCTCGTATTCTTAATCAAGGTGAAGGCCTCTCTTGCACAGATGTTGCTGTTACAAAACAGCAAAACTTCTCTGTTACCTCACAATACTGTGTTTACCTTGACTAAAGGCAGAAAAAATTTGGCCTCCGGGCCCAACTGAAACCATAGATATGATAATTTAAAAGTGCTTATTTGGCAAATAACTTATCAGCTACAACTCAAAAAACCCAGGCTGCTAACAAATTATGCCATCAGCATTCAGCCACTGCAACTTGCGAGTGGGAATAAACTGTGACCTTCTTAAAGTCTATAGCTAAACCAGTAAAATTTCAGGCACAAAAACCATAGTGCATTTCCCAAAAACCAAAGTAAAAGTACTTTGTAGCTCATAAGAAAATTAATGCGTAATGTAAATTTGGTCACACATTCACTGGTCTCTTCTGTGTCTGTACATTTACATGTTGCATGCTTTTAACATTATTTCTTATTACAAATTATAACTTTGAGAGAGGCACTACTACTGTACCCTCCATCTATCTCTCTCAAACTTCAGAAAACTTTTATTTGTGTATAGAGTTTTAAGCCTGAGAGTTAAGGAGTTAGATTAAAGCTGTGCACTTAAATAATCTGTTATTATGTGTCCCACAAGCTACTTCATCCAGTCCTTTAACTACAGAGATGGGAGATCATATACTCCTCTGCAGGGCAGCGTTTCAAATACTGCATCATTTCTGCATGCACACACTTTCCAGGTGTGTCTGTCTCCTTCAGTGACAGGATAGCAGGGCCTTTGGCATGACAAAAGGACTGTTTCCTGTTGCAGGAAGAGCCACCATACCCTGCCATGGCTGGAAATGGCTTTTGCACCAGTGATTCTCTATCTTCACCAGGGACTTGGGAGTGCTGTTGGAGGCAATGTGCAGCCCAGAAAGAGCATTGTATCCCGGCTGGCATCCAAAGCAGTGTGGCCAGCAGGACCCCTTTGCTCTGGTCTGCTGAGACCCCACTTGGAGTGCTGTGTTCAGGGAAGGGCTTCAGGCTGAAAGAGAGTAGGTTTAGACTAGATAGTAGGAATAAATTATTGACTGGTAGGGTGATGGTGCTCTGGAACCAGATGCCCAGAGAAGTTGTGAACGCCCCATCACTGGAAGTATTTAAGGTCAGGTTTGATGGGGCTCTGAGCAACGTGGTCTAGTGCAAGGCATTCCTTTCCACGGCAGGGGGTTTGGAATTGGGCGACCTTTAAAGTCACTTCCAACCCAGGCCATTCTGTGATTCTATGGAACAGTGTGTATGAATCCAGAGAGTGTCCATCACCGGGCTTTCTCTGGGTACGGCATGGACTGCTACTGTAGACATCAAGGTCCTTCAGTCACCGGGCAGATGAGAAGATTAAGGCTGTTATTGCAGGCAGTAAGGATGTACCGATCCCTCAGAATCTGAATCAGCCTGAAAGGTTTTTGCTCGTGAACTACTTTTTTGCTCTTTGCGCAGACCGCCGCGCCCGAGTGACTGCAGCGCGATCATCTGCAGCGTTTTACCACCACCCAGTGGGGACCGCGGGGACAGCCCGGCACCGGGGATACCCCGGGGACAGGACCGGGGACAGCCTGGCACCGGGGACAGCCCGGGGACAGGACCGGGGACAGGACCGGGGACAGCCCGGGAGCGGCCCGCCGCGTGCATCCCTGCACGTCCATCTGGCCAGGGTGATTCCCGCAGAGCCCCTTTCCCAGGCCACAAGGGCTTGCTTGTTCACCCACTGTGGGCACGCCTAGCTCCCATCACTACTCACTGGGCATACCCGGAGAACACGGGACTCTTTCTAGAAAGTGTGTTTCCCATCTTTTTCGTGTGCAGTGGCCTATGATGCAAGTTTTGATTGTTGTAATAATACTAATAACAACAACATTAATAATAAGAACAACAATAACAGCAACCACAACTACAAAATCAACAACGTTTGGGTTTTGGGGTGTGCGGGTTTTGTTTTTTGATTTTGTTATTTGTGGGGTTTTGGGGTTGAGTTGGGTTGGATTGGGTTCTGGAATTTTTTTTTGGATGGGGATGGATTGGTTGGTTGGTCTGTCAGTTGGGGGTTTTTGTGTACTTCTTCACAGGAGAAATAACTGAGCTTTGGAATTTCATGTGATGAGTTGGCCTACTGATACATTTTTAAAATTTTCATTACTGTTTTTTCGTTCTCTGGCCACTTCTGAGTCTAAGCTGTAAAAATGGCTACTTCCACAATCCCACCTGGAAGCCATGTGTAGTTAATTCAAATACAGGACCACATTTTCTTGCTGGTTGCTATCATTCTCTGGGGCTTAAGGCACTCACAACAGCTAGATGATTGCATTTTTGCCCCAGTAAACTGTGAAAATCAGTGCTGAGCTTGGGGCATCCTGCATACAGCTCCCGCAATACTATGTGTGCACAAAACAATGCCCTTTCACTGAAACACTTCTACTCTGAAATCAGGAGATGTATTGCCTTACAGTTGGCTGCACCAAAGGCATTGTGCTGGTCTGCATGTATGGCTTGGTAGCTACCAAGCAGTAATAAAAGGAATTATTAGATTTCTTCTGGCTTTTTAAGACAAAGCTAACAGGACTGGCCAGATGTTGTAGCAGCATATGGGGACCATAAGAATGATCATATCACATCAGATCAAAGGTCTATCCTATTTAGTGGTTCTGTTTCCAAGTGTAACCAATAGCAGATGCCTCAGGAAGACTGTAACAATGCAGGCATGTACTGCTACTTTTACAGATTGCACACTTGTACTCCACAGATCTTTGTGATCTCCGAACCCGACTGAGCACACTGACATTTTGTAGCCCTCTGTACTTCAACTTCTCTTCCCTGCCAAGGGCAAACTTTTAATGCCCATTGCTGGCAGAGATACAGAGTTCCATTTCGATTGTATTAATTTTGCTTTGAAGCCCTTAGTTCTCGTTTACATTTGATGCTTTTTTAGAAGAGACAGTAAACAAACTCATTTTCTGGCCACAGATGATGTAACAGATTTCTTTTATCCTCCCTTTTCCATTCTTTTATGAAGTAAAGCATCTAAGCAAAGAGTTTTTCACACATGAATGCCATCATATCTAGGATCACCCTGGCTACATTTTTACTTTTCCTAACATTCCTGTACCTTTTCTTTGAGCAGGGGGACTCTGGACCAGATGAGAAATATCATTAGAATTGTATCTGGACAAATGAACTGCGTGCAACAAATGGAATCCATTCCTTTGTGGAAAGATTTGCTGGGTGAAGAGCAATGAAAAAAGAGGCATCTGGGATCCAATCCAGTATTGCATCTATTAAACCATGACTTAAGTTTGGAAGGCAGCAAAAGTGGCTTAAATTCTCCAATTCACAGGTAAGTGTAGTAAAAACACAGGATACAGTTGGGTTTTTTAATAGTGATTTCTCTGCTGAAAAAAGAAAAGAATACACAAGGAAACTATTTTCTGGAATGCTGTTTTTCTGTCTCAAGCCTGCATTGTGTCACTGCTTCAGGTTTAGCAGGTTAACACATCTACAAATTTACAGGTCCACTACATTGGATAAAACAGAATTGCACACAATGAAGCACACAAGAATTACTTTTTTGTTATACAGATAAATAAAAAACCTCCTTCTTGCCATGGCATATTTTTGGCTTTAATGGAACACCATAGTTATTCAAATAAGTCTTTCTATGCACAGATTAAAAACATTTCCCCTTAAGCAGTCTGTTTCCAAAGATGGTTCTTTTTCTTCTTGACAGGCACTGAGGCGCCTAGGAATATCACACTTTTGAAAATACTACTGGAGTAGTCACACTCACATTTACTCATTTGCTTTCTTTTATTTATTAAAGAAACATTGGCTAAAACAGCAGTAATCTGTTCTGAAGAAGTAGACATCTACCATATAAGGAAAAAATAATTCCCTTGGACAGTAACTCAAGAGAGGCACCTTCTTCCTTTTGGCTTCAGGAACTGTCTTAATACTGCCAATGTGCAAGTGCTGTACTACACGATGGAGTCTTTTGGAAGGAACGTGTAATCTCTGTCCTGTGAATAGCTGCAAAGGAAAGTCCCAATTCCTGTAGCTGTATGTGCAAAGCCAGGGACTTCAGGAAGACTGCCATAAATATATCCAAATAACAAGATCACCTTTTTCCTCTACCCTTGAGAAACATTCATACTAGAAAATACTAGCTTTCTCTCTGAAGTCCTATTGAAGTGTTTCCTGCAGTATTAAGCAAAACATTCCACCATGAACTACCACTTAAAAATAAAATATCTGAGCTCAAAGAATTAATAAAGCATGTATTTGAAGCAAGGCATTAAAGGCTTGAGACAGCAGACATGATTCTCTTAACCATGGGATTTGAGGCAGGATGGGAACAGACATCTAACATCACTGGGAAACCAGAGAAACTAGACAACAAATCAAAACTGCCACAGACAAGAAACATGGTACCTTCCAGAGAAAACTGTTTCATAGAAGTAGATTGACGAGATATGTTGGACAATAAAAGTACCTTAATATCATGTGGAAGGTCAAGGCTATCTCACATCTAATATCTAGGATCATCATTTCAACTAGTGCCATGTTGCAGGGAGGATGATAAATTCTCAGTGTTCTCATCCAGAAAAAAAAAGGTCAATGTAATTTACAATAAAAAAAAATTAAAAGGGTAGAGGAGTGGAAGAAGGGGTGGCTTTCTTTGCCAAACAAACACAATATAAAAAACCAAAAGACATTAATGGAAAGTTATACTTCTGTGTATCTCTGGCTCAGTCTTTTCGCTGATTTCCCTTGGATCATATAAGTATATTTGAAGGAAGTCCATGCTGCTTGAGAGCTGTGAACTCTAGCGTGGCCATGAGGAGCACAAGCAGAGAGCAGAAGGTACACTTTATGTGGGGAGAACCAGAAGGGGGTACTTCTTCCAGTTTTCGTAACATTTATGATTGGAGGCTGTCCTGGGAATGGAGAGATTTATTTTGCAAGTTCTGTGGTGCAGGGAAAAAATAGGGTGTTGAAATTGATCTCTTCTGAAACTACAAGTTAATATCTTATGTTCATTATCAAACTTACTAACTTCAAAATGCACTTGTCTTAGTCACATGGAAAGGTGGGAGGCATAATAGAGTAAAAATTATTGAAGGCTTATACAATAATAAAATACACATAATGTGTCAAGTCAGCAGGTTGTTAGAATTCTGGTGTTTATTCCAGTACCCATCTAAATGTACTCAATCAAATTGATAAATAAGATGTATTATGGCTAGTATCACTGGCATATTTAACTTAGTAACTGTCTGTGTTACACAATGATTTTCAAACAGTTTAACATCATATACCAAAATGGACCACTATGGATAAAGGTACTGTCAGTTCAGGCAATGCATATCCTTCACTTCTTTTGATTCATAAGGAATGGTGTTAAGACAGTTATTTCTCAAGCTCTGGATGAAAGGAATGTCAAAACAAGCCTGTATTTGCAATCATGCTGTGTGACTTTTCTGATCCATTTCTTATCTGGTGTTTAGAGAAGACTCAGTGCATTTGAGGTGGGAGGAGGAAGGAGGGGGGAGAAGCTTTATAATGTCTGGGAGTCTGCAGCCAAACAAACGTACATCCTGACTGATTTAAAAGGTAATTTAGTTTGGAGCTTTTCATTCAGCACCTGGCAAAAGATAAACCAGAATAGGACATTAAAGAAAGTTTACTATGAGCACCCCAAACTCCTGTCTCTTCTCTGTGCTGTATTCCTCTAGGAATTTTTGTGCAAAAAGTGTCCACATCTTTGTCTTCAAGGGTCTCCTGAAATGTTATTCTGCTTGTCTAAAACACAAAAAAATATCTCCAGAAGTCTGTACATGGCAGGCTGAAGTTTTAGAGTTTCTAGCCAGGGATTAAGAAATGAACTCCACTGTAAGCCAAGGACTCACTTCTACCGACCTGTTAACTGCTGTTGTTTCACCAAGACTCGAGGTAGTGTGTAGCACGCACACACAATGATTGCTGGAGGGAAGGTGAACCCGGTTGCTCAAGGGATTATGTAGATTTTTAGCAAGTTCATCTCCCTGTGCAAGATGTTTGTTGACCTTGATCTTGATAGCTCAGAAGCTGCACAGTAGAGGCAAAAGGCACGTTATGTGTGTTATTTGTGCTTCTCAGTACACCCTACCAGGAAGTACTGCATAGCGCAGTGGAGACCCAAGAAGTGACACAGGAGTCCCATAGCGGCTTTGTAAGTCAGACAACACCAGAGCAGGCTATTCTGAATGAAAAGAGAAGGCAGGATAAAAAAGCTGAGCTGTTAATGCCTGCTAAGAAGCTCCAGTCCTACCTTTGCTGCGTGAGAACTGAGCACAACAGAGGTGCCTGTCACCAGAATAGCTGGGAGGTGAAGCCCACTGCCACAGCTGTCCTGGCTTCTCCCACACAGCCTGGGCTGTGTAGGCACACTAATCACAACGTGTTGCCTTTGGAAAGCCTCATGAAGCAGGTCTGCACTGCCCAGGGGCATGCAGACCAGGCCAGAATGAAGCTCAAAGGTTAGCGGCTTTGCTAGTTAGAGCAGCTGTAATCGAATTAAGGACCACGCTTGGTACTCACTTTAAATTGTGCTTGACTTAAATCACAAGGAAGTCAGCGTGTGGCTCTCCCCTTATCTCTGCCAGAGGAAGGGTAAAAAGAGCACTTGTGAGTATCTTGGTGTTGTGAGCCACCAGAGCGTAATGAGGCCAGCAGACCCTGTCTGCCAGAGCACCTTCAGAAAATGCTCTTCTGCTGTCTGGGGGAAAGTGTCAAGGCTAACTCAAAAACACATAAAATGGGCTTCACAGGAGATGTGTGATTCTGCAGTGGGGAGAGGCCAGGGTGCCTGGAGAAAGGGCTGTCAAAATCTTTAATGAGCAATGGCTTCTGCAGGGAAGAAGACAGGGACAGAAGAAAAGCCACAGGCAGCTGCACAATCCCTTGATGTGGTTACAGCAATGAACCCAAAACTAAGTTTGTTTCTTTCATGGTGGTCGTGAAAGAAGGAGATACAGCACACTGTGCACAGCCATTGTGTCTACCTACGACTGTCAGTTTCTGAATATTTCACTGTTCAAGAAAGTGGGAACAAATCACAAGATTTTATTTATTGCTGATATAGTTTACCAATAATGCTTTCAATTCTGGAATTTTAAGAAAGGCTACAGATTTGCTGCATTTTTGTAGAAATTTCCCATTTTGCTGTCAGCTTGATTTTGGCAGCTGTTGAAAAAAATTGTGTCTATAAAATAAAAGTAGGAGTTTTAAAATGGTGATTTCACTGCTTGCTTACATATCAGTTTTCATTTTGTGCATACCTCTGCTTTAAGATTCTTTAAAGCATACCTATGCATACCTATACCTATACCTATACCTATACCATCTATACCTATACCTATACCTTAAGCTTCTTCTCTCCATACAAAAACAAGATACTGAAAGATGGGATATGACATTTCCCCACTAGTTTTAAGATATTCTAAAACCAGATATTTAAGAATGATTTTGGAGCTGAAAGAAAATTTAAACAGACATCCATATATATACACACAGGTGCAGAAATACATGCACACACATCTCTGCCCACAAATACATGCCACGTGTTAATAAGATACTAAAATATTTATATTTCACTTGCCATGCTAATGATGTCTCAGCAGCTTCACTGGAAACTTTATCCTTTGTAACCTGGTATGACAAACCTTTGTATGATTTCAGTGACACTGTTTTTTTTCTTGCTTATATATAGTCCTTACACTCTCACACTCTTTCACTTTTATACACTCCTTACACTTCTATATATTCCTTAACAATTATTCCCACCCTTACAAATGTTGCTTTGAAATCAGGGCACAAGTGCCAGCTTTCTGTTATGCCAGCAAATAAATTCTTAAATTTTTCTCATATTAACTTATGAATAGTCTGTTCATGGTTAATTTATCTCCATTCTTTCATGCCAATTGCTTAGAACAACCTGTGTGTATTTTATTACACCTGCCTTCGTTGTCTTTTTTTCTTAGGGGTACCGATTTCCTGAACAAACACTGAAACTTACTGAGAGCTGTTCCTTGAAGACCCCAGGTGATGATAGGTCTGGAGGATGTATATAAATCCTTGGAAAAGAAAATCAAGCCATGGGATAACATTTTAACTGGTGGTTCTGAAAGCTTAGCAATAGCACATGTGTGACTCCATTTGTTTAAAATGTGGTTTAGAAAACCTTCACAGTAGATCTCACCCTGCAAAGGACTGTTTTGGTGATCTGAACATTAGCACTGCCTACAATGGTTTTATGACATGGCCAATCCTTCATGAACACTGTTCACTGTTGTAATAGGCTAGTAGACTACCCTGCCAGTAGCAGATCTTCAGGAAGGTAACAATCATCTAATCAGTGAGTTCAAAGTGTTCCTTTATAAGCGTATTGATCCCTTATCTTATCTTCTTGCAGAGTCCAGCAGTGCAAGGGAAACTGGGAAGCTAGCTCCTGGTTTTATTGTGATCCTGGTCATTCTAAGAGTCATTTCCTTGCCTTTCAGGGGGATAAAGGGGCATATATTGTGTGGGCAGAAGAATCTGTGTTCTTGTCAATGACATAGGCCACAGAGGTCAATGGCATTCAGGCAAGCCTGCCTGAAAGCCCCTATAAATTTTCAAAGGTGAATGAGGCAGATTTAGAGACTGGATGTATTCTAGCCATACAGGAGGAAATAAAAAAATGCCACTTTCTAAGGGGAAATAGAATATTCAGTCCCATAAAAACCTTTAAGAGGCTATAATATCTCCCCAATGGAAGAAGAATTCTGCCCACCCAGATTTTGTTTTACTGGAAAGACACATGGAAGGGCACTTGATATTAATGCATAGAACACAAGTGAGCCACCAAGGCAAAAGTAAAGCTTTCTTTCAGACTTCTTTTCTATCCCTATTCCTCTTTTGTCACCACTTATTTAGATGCAACTTCTTTAGCAGAGGCATTTTGTCACTGACATGGTGATGAAAACTTCCACCATACCTCCTTTCCAGATATTTCTCACCCTCTGTTTCAAAATAAAGGTGGACATGGGCCGGAAGAAATACATATAGTCTCGCTCCTTTTAGGAATAGAAGTGCTGTTTCATGAACACTAAGGCAGACCTTAAAGCCTCTTGACTAGCTTATCTGGATATACAAGGAATAAATTATTCCTCTCTTTTTTTCTAATAATGGAATAATACTGGTTATTTAAAATCTATTTTATATGAATATATATTAATATATACACTGAAGAAGTGCAGTGAAAACAGAAATGTTTGGTCTGCAAGGAGATGCGGAGCCTTTCTTGCCTTACTGTCTTTGGAGTGTGCCCCATGCACTTTTCATCCATACATTGTGATGTGCTAGCCAGCAGCATAGTTGTCATTTTTCACAGTGGCAGTGAGTCTGAAAAACAATTATGAGCTTCTTCAAAAACTGACTCAAAAATATAGAGAATAGGAAATTGAACTTGGGTTTTCAGATTCCCAAATAATTTAATCCCATCAGACATTGCCACATACTTTGATAACACTGATTTCCCTGTAATATCTGTGATCTGCTTAAAAACACATATAAGTCAGTACCAGCTCATAAGCCGGTAGTGCAATCTAATGCAAAACCCACTTTAAAAAAAAGTAAGTCAAAGAAGATACCACAAATCTTGGGACCTGCTCAGAATCTCCTCTAGGATCTAGTCTCAGCATTCTGAGAAAATGCACTACATTCATCTGTATTTTCTGTACATGTTTTTGTTTTTTGGAAATTGGGATCTGTAAAATTTCCTTCATCTTCACTGATAATAGGAGCATATTCCTACAAGAGAGCATTCCAGTCATTTCATATTTGCAAAATCTATTGGCTTGTAATTTTGATTTGCTTCTTCTGTTCACTTCTCAGTGCATACAAGGACCAGTACCTGCTTCTTCCCTATCAGCCACAATACTTCTAAAAATGTTTGGGATGGCTCCCTGGCAAGGTCAAGTGTAATCTGCAGACATGCAGCTAGAGTGAGGAAATGATGAGAGAGAGAGTAAACCAGAGAAGAACAGATGGAAAATTAGGGACACATTTTTAAAAATTTGTAGTTTCCAGGAAACTCATTGGAGACCAAACTGAAAAATTTCCAAGCAAAAAGACAGCACATATACACATGGTACTCATCTGCTGTAGTTTCAGAGAGTTGTCACAGATTTTCTGAGGGTAGATGAGAACTATTTGGAGGTGGACAATTTGCCCAGCCCCTGTAACCCCAGAGGCTATTAGGAGACTGGATATCGCAGGCTCAGAGCACAACTTTGAGCCTTCTTTACAGCATTGGTGTAAGATTTGTCAAAACTGGAAGTTTTCTATCTCATCAAACTTTCTTAATTTTAATGGAGAGAAAAGTAGGGATGCAGACATACAGAAGGCCTGTTTTTCCCACCATAGAGAAGATAGTGGATGTACATATCACATATACACCTAATTAGAATAAATAACCAGTGGGCTCTGTTAGGAGACCATTGCATGTCTGGGATGTCAACAGAAGGTTTGAGCTCTAGAAAAACAAGAAGTGAATCAGGGTTGAAGGGAACAGTAATGTAAGCAATAGATCTTTACAAGTATTAAATCCCATGAATACGCTATTTTAGAATGATGCATGTCCTTTGATATATTTTCTCTGTGATATATGTAAATATATCACAGAGAAAAAACAGACATAATGGCATAGCATATCTTAGCTTGGTTTCCTCTGAGCTTTTGCAATATCATTTACAGATGTGAATTTGGGACTGATATTTAAAATGTAAAGAATCACATTTTGAAGAAAAGGAGGCATACAGCTGAATGACATTTCCCCCAGCTGCTTTTCTTTGACTTCGAGAGTCAGAACACCACAGAAGAAATAATTCATTTGGTAGAGTAACCATTTGTCAGAAACAAGCAGGAGGGACAATAAATTGCAAAGCAAGGTCAGACCAATTTTACTTCCAATTTCTCTGATTCAGTGATAATATGTTTTCTTTTGCCAAAGGAAAGAAATTTTCTTCAAAAATAAAAATACAGAGAACAAAAAACAGCAGTATTTCTGTCAGGGCAGATTGTCAGATATTAAACAGAATGATCCATTCATACTGCTTTTTGAAGAGATGACATATCTGCATCCCCTTCAATTAAAGGGATTGTGTTGCAGGAAGATTCTTAGTCCTCTGACTTCTAGAGGCTTAGAATTTTTCTTCTATTCGCTTCAACTTGTAGACAATACAACCTTGTTTCTCTGAGTAGGATCAACCAATTAGCATGCATAGCACACATCTTTACTTAAAATAGTTCATGTTGCCTGATTGAAAAGATGGGAAGATGGAAAAAAGCACTTTTGCAGACAATGCATTATTTTGTTTTTTATTATTTTGCTAAAACTGTTCTGATAGGTGATAAATGATGCCTTATTGGTATTTGCTTCTCTGAAGTCCAGGAAGTGAGTATGGGGCGACACACTAGAAAGTAGATATCCAAGACGGGACAACATGGGTCTGAGCTCTAAGGAAAGAAATTTGTTCTCTCTGGTTCTGGGCCCTTGTACAGTGTCATGGTGGTCTTAAGCAATTTTAGAACAGCTCTGCTACATAGCATGGCTGGATAATGTGTAATGTCCAAGCTTCATGAATGTTAAGTTCTTCCAGAATCCTGTAATTGGTATATGAAAAGATTATGCGTCTGTAAAGGAGCTTATATTAGTCAAATCTGCAGTGTTGGTGAGTCATTTTAGCTTGCACTGTCCATTACATAAAATCTATTTTCTAATCTAGCATAGCTATAAATTCTAAAATTAACCTAAATTTTATGATTAATCTAAATTTTCCCCAATGACAACTTCTGGTGATCCACAAAGCCTACCGGTAAAATATGTTTTATCACACTTTCTCAACTAAAAAAAAAAATATTTTTAAACCTGTTACAAGCAATCTGGACATTGAACAATTGAATGTTAAAAGGGCTTCTTTCTTCAGCATTTTTCCACTGTTACTACATAACAAACTGAAAAATATATTTTGCTAGAACAGCATAATTATATCAAGATTTGAGGCTTGGTAGTAGTGACATCTTTTCAGAAAATAACTTTGGGCACTGGAAAATATCCAGAAGTGAACAGTTCACCCACTCTCTGGAAAACATGACAGTAAGTTGTGTAATCAGATAGAATGTGATTTAATGATCTATTGTAGCATACATATATTTAATGTGTTCTGTATTACTTTGTTTGTTTGTTTTTCTTTTACCACAGTTCAGCGTAAAATTAATTTCAAATCAGTGTTTCAAGTTGAGGAATAGAAACAGCTAAGCCTATTTTCCAAGACAAGCCTGGAAGCAAGGTGAAAATCAGTCAGCAGTATCAAAGTCCATATGTATCGATCTGTGACTGTGGCCCAAGAGCAACAAAATGCTTGATCATTTTTCCACAGCTAGTGAAGCTAAGTATGTTGTAAGATGGCAACAGTGAAGGATTTTTTTCAGCCTGAGCTATACCAATATCAGGATTCCTGGCTATAGTCATAAGGAATGCAGTAGCAATTCTGCAGCCCTATGCATTCCCAAACCAATGTGCACAATGCTTGCTCAGGCTTTTGTTCTGCATCACAACATCTGAATTCTCCATCATCTGTCCTTTTATAAAGGGTCTCCTGAAGCAGGGACCTGAAATTGTTTTCAAATGTAATAGGACTGGTTCTGAATACTTCAAGCATGATCATAAGAAATTATATTAAACAATGCCACAGCTGTATTTTTTTGAAAAATTGTTTTGTATACTTTGATAGAAAAAGCCCATGAGGCTGCCTTCCAAATACTTCACTGTGATAACTGTATGCACACCATACTGTATGCACTTACATGTGACAAGTACTTTGCCAATAAATGCATAAACTCTAACACAGACACAACATTTTCTGCCAAAATAAGCCCAAGCAAATCCTTGTTTCTCGCTGAATTTCAACAGGGGAGAAATTCAAGGCAGGGTGACTTAACAGTTGAACAAATGTAAATAACACTTGGGGGTCTGAGAGCCTGATTCGTGATTTTGGACAAAAAAACAGCAAAAAGCAGTACCCCACCCATCTGTGCACCATTGTACAGTGGCAGGACTAAATTCCAGATCCCCACTTGCCCAGCAGAATTTGGCAATGCTTTGGCTTAGTGTGGTGTGGCAACAAAGCAAGGGCTAGTACAAGCCCTTCTTTATCAAGGAGGTAGGTGTTAGACGTCTCAAACCCCCATGTAGCACACTGCCTCTAAACAATGCAAGCCCATAATCAGAACAAACTAGTGATGGCATGATGCATATTGATACCACCAGTCTGAGTCCCATTCCCAGTGGAAAAAAATATGTTAACTACAAAAAAACCCAAACACAGAAACAAAAACAAACAAAAAACCAAAAACATAAAAAACACCCAAAACAAAATAAAACCCCACTGAAATTATCACTAATTGGTGATGCTGCTGCTAGTTCCTGGAGACTGAACAAAGCCCTAACAGACCTAGGCATTCTCCCCAGATCAGCACTGAAGTGAAATAAAACTCTGGAAACCATTGCATTCTCCTGTATCCTTGCGTTTGGACTTCTCTTTTGTCCTCCAGCCCATTGAGACTTGCATTTTCTTTCAAATTAGGTATAGAAAGTGTCTCTCTCTGGTGACCTCACCATGAGATTATCTACACGCAGAGACAGAATCAAGGAGACGAGGTTCCCACTGTTTCCAGGCTCTTCATCACCCTGTGTTGCACAAAAAGCCGAGCCAATATTGCCTTCTCTTGCCAGCAGAGGACGGTACATCATCTGCTCAAGTGAGACCTGCTGTCTTAGTGGCAATCGCTGAGGTTTCCCTTGCAAACCAGTGATACTTGCTCTGCTTTCTAGAATTTCAGGAGAAAGAAACGCAGCTAGATTATCTTGTATTACTTTGACTTGACCTATAAGCTTACTTACCTTATTTACTTGTAGAGGGTCTTTTTTACTCTAGGGAAAGTTTTTCTCTGTGAACTTATTGCACAAAATGGTAGTAGACACTATGGAGACTGATCTCTCTCTGCAGAACAGTGATGGCACACACCATAAGGACTGTAGTTTAGGGTCCAGTTTTGAGGAAGCACTTGCATGAGCTGCCATGGGAGCTGGGATCTTAACAGCAATAGGACCAATTTTGTCCCATGAATCGTTTTTGGGCAGTGTTTTATACCGTGCATGTATGCATCACTTTGTCCAGGTGTTTTGCAATCAGATGATGATTCTCAGGCTGCCATAGCTATATGATTCATATTTATCTGTTTGATATTCTTCTTAGCACACATCTATGACAAATGTATACTTACTCTCATATGGAAGGTGACTCAAGCAGAACTTAGAGTAGCATTCACTTCAAACCAGCTGTTCAAAAATCAGCATTGTCCTATTTCAATGAGAATAACACTGGCATTTTCAGGTTTCAGCTCAGCCTCATGATACAAGCATTTCTACTGTACAAGTCATTTCTCCTTGAAACTGCTTCTCACCCTCTCCTCATTGAAAATCAGACCAAGAGAGCTCACTCAGACCATGCATTTACTTTCAAACAAATAAAATTGGCAATATTGGTCCTACAACAACTGGCTAGTCCAGCAGCTCACGGGAAGTTTCTCATGCTGCAAATAGTCACCCTGAGGTTTTTTGAAGCCTACACCAGAGGCTTAACCACTGAGTTACCCAAACCTTCCTTTAGTAATTGTCTGGTACATACAAGTTGCTTAGACAATCAACCCAAATTATGTAGTGTGGGAATATATCACAAGTCATGTATGAGGAAAGCTATTGAGGTAGATGCATTTTAAATAATTGCACAAACTTGTAGCTCCATGAAATTCAGTCTTTTCTCTTTAGTCCTATCAATAGTACTAAGGAAGATTTCTGAATGAAGAATACAGATTGGGCCTCCACAAGAGCATAAAATTAAAATCACATTTTCTTCCCATTTATACATATTTTCAGTGTACAAAAAAAGCTACATAAAAGCTACTGAATTTATAGGCCTAGAGTTTCAATTTACCTGTATCAAATACACACAGAAATAGTGGCTTTGTTCCTGCAGTTATAACTTGCTTCAGTACTAGTCTGGGGAGAATATCTAAATCCATTCAGGGTCTGTTAAGCCTTGTGAAACTAGGAACAAAGGCAGCAATTAGTGAGACATGTAGTGCTTTTATGTGACAAACATATTTTTCCACTGGGAATGGGACTGAGATCAAACAGTTTTTGTGTAAGGAATTTTATAGGCATTAAAACATGGCAGGTCTTTGGAGTGGATTCAGACTTACAAATAAAAAGATGCACGGCACTATTTCCAATCTCTTTAGCTTGCAATTTCTTTCTAAAACACAGTTCAAAACAATACCCATCACAATTTGTTGTGGGTGCTTTTTATTTTCATAATATAATTGCCAAAAATCAGAGATCTAAAATGGGTAAGATTTGACAAGTAGTATTGCAATTATTAAACATGGCAATTTTTTAATGAGCACAGTTAAAATACTATTTAACTAGGCAGTAACCAGTTTCTTCCTAAACCTCTATGTCATCACAGATTATTTGATAGCCAAGTATTGGCAGAATCCTTCTTTTGAGGGACCTAATATCTTCAAAATAAATCTGTAAAAGTACATATCAGAATTACTCTCTTTTCTTTAATAAAATCAGATTAAAACAGTCATTAATAGATTCGAAGAGTGAAAAATTATAACAAAAAACATGGGAAAAATGAAGTACTTTAATGAGGCCAGGTAAAAGTCCATATCATCAAACAATCCACAGAACAAAGTGCCTCACAAACAGTGATATAATGAGAAATTATATCACTGTTTGTGAGACACTTTGTTCTGCACTATTGTTCAAAATTGAAAGAGAGAAATTTCAATATCTCTTGTATTGGCAGTTATCAAATAAACTTGAGAATAAAAATGAGAAACATTCCAGTCATGATTGAGCTGTCAGTGGTAGTGGAATTGTATTTGTGAAACTTAAAAGTTTTTAAACTTGAATTGGATACTTAACATTGCTGAAAGGGGTACTGTGTGAGCTGTGTTCAGCTTGACAAATAGAGGCCAAATAGGAGGTGAGGGGTCACTTATAGGGTTGAATAAAATTACAAAGAAGCCAATTCCTCTTTTAAACTGTCAGAAATGCTACTTTTGGGTAAAAAAAATCAGGTCACTTAAGAAATCAGGCTACTCCAAGCTCCTTAGAAATGTAGGAAACCTAATTGAACTACTTAAGAAATTTGGCTATGAACATTAAATTGGGAGGAGCTGTCAAATCCCTCAGGGCAGACAGGACCTGCAGAGGAACCTCAACAAATTGAAGAATTGGGCAATCACCAACCATATGAAGTTCAACAAGAGAAAGTGCTGGATTCTGCACCTGGGATGGGCCAGTCCTGGATGTATGGACAGACTGCGGAATGGGATGCTGGAAAGCTGTGACATGGAAAGGGACTTGGGAGTCCTGGTCCCTTTGAGCCAGCAGTGCCCTGGAGCCAGCAGGGCCAACCCTGTCCTGGGGGACATCAGGCACAGCATCACAGCCAGGCAAGGGAGGGGATTGTCCTGCTCTGCTCTGAGCTGGGGCAGCCTCACCTCCAGTGCTGGGGACTGGTCTGGGTGTCACAATATGAGAAAGATGTGAAACTGTTAGAGAGTGTCCAAAGCAGGATCACAAAGATGGTTGAAGGGCATTGAGGGGAAGCTGTGTGAGGAGTAGGTCAGGTCACTTGGTCTGTTCAGCCTGGAGGAGACTGAGAGGAGAACTCATTGTGGTCTTCCACCTTCTCACGAGTGGAAGCAGAGGGGCAGGCACTGATGTCTTCACTCTCATGACCAGTGACAGGACCTGAAGGAATGGTCTGAAACTGAATCAAGGGAGGTTTAGGTCACATATCAGGAAGAGTTCCTCCCCCAGAGGGTGGCTGGGCTCTGGAACAGGATCCCCAGGGCAGTGGCCACAGCACCAGCCTGAGAGAGTTCAAGAAGCATTTGGACAGTGCTCTCAGGCACATGGGATGGCTCCTGGGCTGTCTTGTGCAGAGCCAGGAGTCTGATCCTGATGGGTCTTTCCAATTCATCATTTCTATGACTCTGTGATTGACCCCAGAATGGAAGGCAGGTGCATTGGTAAAGAAAGGTACAGCTAGGAGAAAGAAGCAGGAGGGAGATAAGAGCTGTTGAACGTTGGGGTGTCTATATTGGTGCTTGGAGGACATCTAATGTTGAAAGACAGCGACAGTTTTGCATCAAGGAGTTTCTTGCTGTGTTCAGCATCCCCTTTTAACTGTCCTGTCACAAGGGATGAACATTACCTAAGAGAAATATAGAAGTATCCATCTTATTTATAATCAATTTTTGTTATAGCTCTGTTTCAATGAGCCATGACCATCTGGTATTAATTGAGATTTTTGAACACCTCATGAAAAACAAACTCATGAATCTATGTTTTATGCATCTGAAGTACTTCCAAGTGCAGCAAGCAGCAGTGGGTTTTGCTGCTAAAATTGCAAAGCAGGAAAAAACCTTTTGTGATTTTGGGGTGGGGTTTTTTTGTTTGCTTGTGGGTTTTGTTTTGTTTGGGGTGCTTGTTTGGTTGGTTTTGTACACTTGGGTTTGGGTTTTGTTTATATTTTATTCTTAAAAATCCAACAGTTTATGTTAACATCACCTTTTCTGTTCTAGGGCTCTCTCATGTCAGCTTCCTCCATCTGTAGTTTCATAACGCAAGTCCAGCGTTCATGTAGACGCTCAGAATGCAAGAGAAACAGGTAAGGGTTATGAAATACTCAAAAATAAATTAGTATGGCATGTCTGCAACCTGACTCAGCATGGTGTTTATATTCTTGTGCTATTCAGGAAGGTTGTATGCTCATAAGGAGAACTCTATCCTTGTACTACAGTCTTTAACAAAGTTACCAAAGAGAAAAACACAGGCCAAAGATGTATTTGGCTTTGAAGTATGTTGCATTGTTTCTTCTTTGTCAGCAAAGATTCATGTTCAAAAGGAATGTTGCCATCATAAACACTTGACATTTAGAATTTAAAAAAAAAAAGAAATAACATTCAAATTATTTCTAGCATGCTCAAGCGGTGAGGATGAAGTTTCTTGCCTTTGATTGGAATAAGTCAGTAGGGGCAACATGTTAAATTGATGAAAAGTTATTTGGGAATCAAAATTAGTACAACCTGAACCCACACTTTAAAGCAGCAAGAACAGATATATCTATAATTTGTGTCTAAAGAAAGTATTTAACTCAATGGTACGTTCAAATCTGAATTTTTGCCAGATAATGAGACATTACAAATATTAGATACAGGAGCCAAAATACTAAAGTTCTTTGTATTTGTACTAAGAATACCTTTCTGTTGAAATCTTGCAAGGAGCGTTGGTCAGCGTACTGACTGTAATGTTATGAAGAAGAATGCTGAAAATGAANCATCAGGCACAGCATCACAGCCAGGCAAGGGAGGGGATTGTCCTGCTCTGCTCTGAGCTGGGGCAGCCTCACCTCCAGTGCTGGGGACTGGTCTGGGTGTCACAATATGAGAAAGATGTGAAACTGTTAGAGAGTGTCCAAAGCAGGATCACAAAGATGGTTGAAGGGCATTGAGGGGAAGCTGTGTGAGGAGTAGGTCAGGTCACTTGGTCTGTTCAGCCTGGAGGAGACTGAGAGGAGAACTCATTGTGGTCTTCCACCTTCTCACGAGTGGAAGCAGAGGGGCAGGCACTGATGTCTTCACTCTCATGACCAGTGACAGGACCTGAAGGAATGGTCTGAAACTGAATCAAGGGAGGTTTAGGTCACATATCAGGAAGAGTTCCTCCCCCAGAGGGTGGCTGGGCTCTGGAACAGGATCCCCAGGGCAGTGGCCACAGCACCAGCCTGAGAGAGTTCAAGAAGCATTTGGACAGTGCTCTCAGGCACATGGGATGGCTCCTGGGCTGTCTTGTGCAGAGCCAGGAGTCTGATCCTGATGGGTCTTTCCAATTCATCATTTCTATGACTCTGTGATTGACCCCAGAATGGAAGGCAGGTGCATTGGTAAAGAAAGGTACAGCTAGGAGAAAGAAGCAGGAGGGAGATAAGAGCTGTTGAACGTTGGGGTGTCTATATTGGTGCTTGGAGGACATCTAATGTTGAAAGACAGCGACAGTTTTGCATCAAGGAGTTTCTTGCTGTGTTCAGCATCCCCTTTTAACTGTCCTGTCACAAGGGATGAACATTACCTAAGAGAAATATAGAAGTATCCATCTTATTTATAATCAATTTTTGTTATAGCTCTGTTTCAATGAGCCATGACCATCTGGTATTAATTGAGATTTTTGAACACCTCATGAAAAACAAACTCATGAATCTATGTTTTATGCATCTGAAGTACTTCCAAGTGCAGCAAGCAGCAGTGGGTTTTGCTGCTAAAATTGCAAAGCAGGAAAAAACCTTTTGTGATTTTGGGGTGGGGTTTTTTTGTTTGCTTGTGGGTTTTGTTTTGTTTGGGGTGCTTGTTTGGTTGGTTTTGTACACTTGGGTTTGGGTTTTGTTTATATTTTATTCTTAAAAATCCAACAGTTTATGTTAACATCACCTTTTCTGTTCTAGGGCTCTCTCATGTCAGCTTCCTCCATCTGTAGTTTCATAACGCAAGTCCAGCGTTCATGTAGACGCTCAGAATGCAAGAGAAACAGGTAAGGGTTATGAAATACTCAAAAATAAATTAGTATGGCATGTCTGCAACCTGACTCAGCATGGTGTTTATATTCTTGTGCTATTCAGGAAGGTTGTATGCTCATAAGGAGAACTCTATCCTTGTACTACAGTCTTTAACAAAGTTACCAAAGAGAAAAACACAGGCCAAAGATGTATTTGGCTTTGAAGTATGTTGCATTGTTTCTTCTTTGTCAGCAAAGATTCATGTTCAAAAGGAATGTTGCCATCATAAACACTTGACATTTAGAATTTAAAAAAAAAAAGAAATAACATTCAAATTATTTCTAGCATGCTCAAGCGGTGAGGATGAAGTTTCTTGCCTTTGATTGGAATAAGTCAGTAGGGGCAACATGTTAAATTGATGAAAAGTTATTTGGGAATCAAAATTAGTACAACCTGAACCCACACTTTAAAGCAGCAAGAACAGATATATCTATAATTTGTGTCTAAAGAAAGTATTTAACTCAATGGTACGTTCAAATCTGAATTTTTGCCAGATAATGAGACATTACAAATATTAGATACAGGAGCCAAAATACTAAAGTTCTTTGTATTTGTACTAAGAATACCTTTCTGTTGAAATCTTGCAAGGAGCGTTGGTCAGCGTACTGACTGTAATGTTATGAAGAAGAATGCTGAAAATGAAACAAGAACCTCAAAATTGTATTGTCTGTTCCTTAATGCACAAACTCCTAATTCTGTTTTGCTACAGGGAAGTGCTTTCCTGTTATCCAGGTGTGCCTTTGTCTGTAGGGAAGCCTGCCAGCCTGCTGGCATACATGACGTGATCTGTCCTGCCCTCCACGCCTGGGAAGTGCTAGTGGGATACACATTGACATAACCGGGGAGGAAGCAAGTTGTCTCTTCTCTGACTGAGCTTTCTAAACAGTTCCTACTCAGAGGTGGCCCTCTTTCCCCCCAGGCCATTTCTTCTGCACTCCACACTCTGCAGCATGACTGTAGTCTCAGCCTGATACAAAATCCTGCTGGCCTTCTTTGCTGTGAACCTAATAATTTGTGCAGAGAATGCTTTTCTTCAAACCCTGCAGGCACATTGCTGATGCCGACACTTTATTAAAATTGGTCTGATTATTCTGGCTGGTATTTGAGGATAGATGAGCTTACTATGTCTAATTTTGAAAAACATCTTGTGAATCAGAGATTTGAAAGATGGACTTAGGTTTAAATGTTTCTGAGTTCCTCTTGTGATCAATTGTAGTAAAATGTGATAGAAAAGGTAAAAAAAAAAGTTAGAATGAAACACAGCATACATGCTGAAAAATACAGAATAGTGCTGTGAAAACTGAAACAGAGATGAAGACAGGTTCATATTTTAATGTCGAGAATAAGTCTATAGCCAGGGAAGGATTTTCCATCAATAAGGAGTGGATGAAACCCAGACTGTACTTCACTGGAAGAGTGGCAGAGTAGAGGTGGAGGCAAAGAAGTGTACTGCAAAGGCTTTTAGTACAGAGCATGCTTTACAAACTTTAAAAACCTCAATTAAAAAACATACATCCATTTTAAAACATACATCTATTTTAAAACACACATCCATTTAAAAACACACATCCAAGATGGCCACTGTAGTTCTAAGCAAAGACCAACATCTACAAGGAATTGACAATTATCAGCCCCTGAGCCCATGCCTATTTTGGTCAAGGTGAGTCTACCTTTGAAATATGCCAGTGAAGAGCTACACCAGCTGGTGCACCTCCTGCTCTCCCCAGACTAGGCTCTTCTCCTGCTCCTGCATCTGGAGGCTGTGTCTGCACCCTGAGCCTCTGCCTTGCTTTGCTTCATCACATGCCAACAACGCCTTAGTCCTCCAGCATTCACTCCTGACTTCTGTAACAAAATACCTTGCTCCTTGCTGCTCTTGCTGTGTTGCAGCATACATTGTTCCTGACAGATGATTTTCAGTGGTAGCCGCTGATAAAACCTCATCTAGAATTTCATAGGCAGGGTCTTCTGAGGGAAATTCACACCAGAAAAGTTTCAGAGAGAAGGGGTCTAGTAAAGCTAGGCTCTAAGGACATCAGAGCAAGGCTGAGAGAGATGCATAATCTGTGGGAGAAGTGTTATTTCTAAAGTTCGACTCAGGGGAAAAAAATTGTTATGAGCCAGTCATTTCCCTCATGTCATCTGGGAATTACAGTAGTCCTAATAGTCTTTGTAACAAGTCTCTGGGAACAGCCTACCCATACAACTGTGAAGACCAAAACCTTAACTAATCTACCTCTGCACCTTGATAAATCTATGAAAAAGAAAAAGAAAGAGCAGCTGCAGAGAATTGCTTGATTACAGCAATCTGTATGTTGGTGAGATCATACAAATTAAAAAGTGATCTTTTTTGCATTTTCTTCCATAGGAAGAATGACAAATAACTAAACATCTGCAAGTAATTTTTAAAATTTATCAATTGATTTTGATTTATTTTTAATATAGCTAATGTACTACATTCATTTGGAATATTTCTTTGTTTTGACAAATGTGATATAACATGACATTATCTTGTGTAGCATTAGAGCCTATTTTTGCAACCAAGCAACCATTAGAGCTTGTTTTTGCAACTTTTTTTTGCACTCTCATCCAAAATGTCAAGTTTGCCAGACAATACATATTTTCCATTATTTTATTTTATTTTATTTTTTTAATAACTATTTTACTGCCTTCAGTAATTGCATAAAGTGAAAACTAAGTACTGACAGAGTCCTGCCTGAGACTCGTTACCATTTCATGCAAGACTCTAAAACCTATTTTATATACTGATACAACATTGTCTGTTTTCGCCCACATTCTCTGAATCTTCCCTAATGACTGAAGATGTATTACATTGAACCTTCAATAGATTAGACAGCTCCTCAGCAATATTTCTTCGAAACTCATGGGAGTAAACAAGTTAGTTCCTGCAGATATAAGGTGTTTAACTTCGGAAGTTGTTGTAGAATATCCTCTTGGATTAGTGCTTAAAATGGAAGGATTTTATTGTCACTTGAGAATCAAATACATCCCCCAGCTGGTTTCCAAATGCAGAACCCAGAATTCCATATGGATTGAAAGCGGAGTGTCTCAGCTAACCCATCTTGAGAATCTGCCATTGTTCTCTAATAAATACCAGACCAGAAAAAACTGATGTTCTCAAATGATGACCCAATACATCCTCAGTGTTAAAAGTTTGCCAGAGGTTCAGGAAGACATACTGAACCTGTTGTGTTTTCACTACCTTCTGTTTGTAGGCATATCTCTTCTTCTTGCCATCATCACCATTGGGAAGTGCTTTAAAATAGACAAGTAATTAGAAAGGAAAGAAGGGGCACATTCACATCACAGTTAAATGGGTATTTGTTTACTGATGGAAGTGCAGTTCTGTTAGTGTCACTGCTTTCCACTATTCTGAAATGTATATGCATCACTTTTACTCCTTAATGAAGTTCATTGGACAGCATATTCTGGGAAATTTTTCCTTTTTCTAATTTAATTACTTTTTCCTGTTCCCCTTTTTGTCTTTGTAGTTGATTTAGTGCCATGAAGTGTCCCAGATGGTCAGTCTGGGAAACAGACACGGACATTTTCAAAGAGACAATGTTGATTCCCTTTGGACTCAGAATGACCTCCTCCTCGCACCACCCCCATCACCACTTATTCACAGATTTTAATCCCCAATAAACACAGGATTTAAATATGGGAAGAAAGGTGGGCCACAACTTGAAACTAACTAAGGACACAGGGAACCATGGCTGGCATTGGCAGAATATCATATAGTGGAGTCTGGTACCATTGTTTGAGGCACAGATAAAACCAGCTGGCCATGTTATGCTTGACAAGAACTAGACAAGGGAGGGAGGATCATATGTGAATAGGAAGTGGTATGAAAGGAGTTCAAGAAAGAAAGCTGACATGCTCAAGACAAGGTCTGAGAAAGAGAAAAGTGTTGAAAGCCTTCCTGGCTATGTCAAGAACAGCAAAATTTATCACTGCTTTCTGCCCTTGGGCAAAATATAGAAATAAAAGAAGCTTTGGCATAAACTTGCCACAGAGGATATAGGTACTGTATACTGCAAGATACTAATTTGCTTGACTGTGAGCAACTGTCTTATGGATATTTTTTTAAACCAGATATACAATACTAGAAAGTCCACCCTCATTATTTTATCACTCTTTCTGAAATTGTAATTTTAGCACTACATAAGAGAATAGGGATCTGCCTTTAAATTTTGCTCTTGAAGTTGAGAAAAGTAAGAGATTGGATCTTGAAACCACGTAGTTCTGCAGCAATATTGAAGCTGAAGTGTTGTTAGCTCTGAAAGTGTAGTTAATTTTCTGTACCTTCTAATGATTCTTCTCACCACTGAATAAAATGAAAAAAATCTACGTATGTTTGAAATTCTTTAATTGCTTCTGGAAATTAATCACTAAATAACTGTATCTGAGGGCTGCAATTACAGGTATAGTCAATGATACTTCACAGATAGAGGTTGGATTGTTTTTCCTAGTATACTGAAAAGCTTTATGCTGTGCTTTTAATTAAAAGCAGAAGATTTTCACTACATGTGTTGTGTCAACCCGTAATTTCTTCTTAGTATATATTTTCTCTACATGGGATGAAGCAGTAAACACAAAATAAAATGGTGAAAATATTTAAAAGTATCAACACCTATTCCTTTGTTTCAAGAATGAAGCATTTTTACAGCAATGTAATGTTACAATTAAAATAGGTAACATAACAGGGAGTGTTTAGAAACAACATAATTAAGCAGAAGTACTCGATAAAAAATTAGGGTATACCACCAAGAAACCTTCTAAACTGCAATTCAACATTTTGTTTATGTGGACCATGGGTTTTCAACCATATTTCCTCAGAAAAAAAGACATGCACAGATACGCTTTTTCCTTCTTACAAGTCCATTGGCCAGCAAGATAGGGGTATAATAGGTTCAGGAATATCAATTATTTACAAACACCATGAAGATCAGTGGCTGGTAAAATTAGAAAGAATCTATTAAATTCCTCCAGTGAGGGAGGATAGGATGCAGTGCTATTGCACTAGCCCCATCTGTTAGTGCCCTCACTCAGCTTTCAATGCAGAGGACATGGGTGGAGGAACTGGCCATAGTGGGAGAAGCAGGATCCATGAGGTTGAAACAAACTTGCAGAGGAATTAATCTCATTGTGGCATGGTGTAGGAGCATAGAATATCAATCCACTGAAAAACATTAATTCCAACGCTTACTGAACAAGTTTCTTTGATTAGCAGCTTTGATCAGACAATCCCTGGTGAGAATTTAATTATACTGGAAAAATTATGATTTACAGTTCAACAGTTGACTGCTTTCCTTCTTCAGATACACATCAGTCTAGGCTCTTATCTGTTGCTCACACAATGTTAGTATACAGAGGGTGACAGTCAAATAGTGTTGCTCCACATGCAGAAAAGCCTTAAGGAATTTCCTGCAGTCAGTGAGATATATCTACTGTTCTAATATATACCACAAAATGTCACTGTGCCTCAATGTGATTTAGTGTGGTCCTTAAAGGTATTTGGCAGTTTTTCTGGTCTGACAAACTCACTTGAAATCCAAGCACGTCTGATTTCTCTTTAGTGTGCCATGCTGCTTAAATGGGACCAGAACTGCTCCACCAGCTCCTATGTACAACAGATGTTAGGTGCATGTCATGAGTACATGTCAGCTGTACATACATTTAAGTCACGCCTGTTGCAGCATCTTCCTCCTCAGATGTCAAACGTACCCCTTCCAAATTTAGTGATCTCATAAAAAGTTCTTTAAAAAGTGCAGATATAGCTGCATAGTGAAAACAAACAAGACCACTGCCTTCTACAAACTCTGCATAAGCAGGACTGGAGGAAAGGCCTATCCTGGGTTGCAGCAGCAGTAGCAGCAACAGCTAGGAAAGTGCTTCTCTTTTATGATGGAGGGGCCAGCTTTCACAAACCTGATTTTTTTCTGTGGTGATTGCTGAAGAGAGACAATTAGCAGTGAAAAAACCGATACTCCTCCTCAGCAGGCTCTATGGTGGAGCTAGAACCCCTCTATTTCTCCCTATAATTCTTGGACATGTTGAACTCTTTCTGCTTTCTCTGAGATTCAGTGACAGTTTGTTTTCATTTGAATATTCCCCTTCAGTTCTTGATCCGTCCCCCACAGAAATCAGTAATAGGCTTTTATTTGCTTATATAGTGAATGAGAAGAGTGTCCTGGGGTGACGTTG
>VWZS01005560.1:20733-33382 GCA_013397075.1 Rhabdornis inornatus | reverse complement strand
GATATCCATCGATATCCATTGACATCCATCGATATCCATCGATATCCATCAATAGCCATTGATATCCATCAATACCCATTGATATCCATAAATATCCATCAACATCCATCAATATCCACCAATATCCATCAATATCTATCAATATCCACCAATATTCACCAATATCCATCAATATCAATATCCATCAATATCCATGAACATCCATCAATATCCGCCAATATCCACCAGTATCCATCAATATCCACCAATAACCCCCCAAATCCACCAATATCCACCAGTATCCATCAACATCCACCAATATCCCCCCAAAATCCATCAGTATCCATGAATATCCACCAATACACACCAATATCCACCAATATCCATAAATATCCATAAATACCCACCGATATCCATCAATACCTATCAATATCCGTTAACCACACCCTCCACACCATCCCACAAACCCTGTCTGATCGGGAATTGCAGTGGGATGAGAGCCCCTCCCACCAATCCCAAATTCCACCCTCCTCTCCCAAGGCCGATCCCATAAATCCATAAAAAATCCATAAATCGCTGTCTCCTCACCCCCGGCCCTGCTGCCACCCCCAGGGCCGGGTGACAAATGGCCAGGGCGGCCAGGGGGTGACCAAACCCCCCCTTCCCAGAGGAGCTGTGCAGCTCCAGGCTCCTTTTCCCGGGATAATTCCCAGTCTCGGTGACAGTGATGGATGAGCGCTGCCATCCCCGCTGGCCCTTTCCTATCGACTTTTATTTTTTTTTTATTTTATTTTAATTCACATCATAACCCCGGGATGGCAAACACCTGGATCAGCATGAGGGAATGGATGAGGAGCATAAAACATTCCCAGGATAAATGATCCCTTGGAAAAAAGGATAAGGAGGGTTCCAGCAGCAGGACAAGGGTTGGATATCAACCCTAAAATCATCCTGGGCACCCCAAAATCTGCCCCACGTGGGTTTGGGGGGGTGACAGTGTCCCCACAGGACTCAACAGGAATTTTAGGAATTAAATCCTGGAATTCCTGCTGAGAGCAGGATCTGTGTCTTGTGGCTGTGGGGACAGGGGACAGAGGAGAATTCCAGGAATCAAATCCAGGAAGTACTAANGGAGCTGTGCAGCTCCAGGCTCCTTTTCCCGGGATAATTCCCAGTCTCGGTGACAGTGATGGATGAGCGCTGCCATCCCCGCTGGCCCTTTCCTATCGACTTTTATTTTTTTTTTATTTTATTTTAATTCACATCATAACCCCGGGATGGCAAACACCTGGATCAGCATGAGGGAATGGATGAGGAGCATAAAACATTCCCAGGATAAATGATCCCTTGGAAAAAAGGATAAGGAGGGTTCCAGCAGCAGGACAAGGGTTGGATATCAACCCTAAAATCATCCTGGGCACCCCAAAATCTGCCCCACGTGGGTTTGGGGGGGTGACAGTGTCCCCACAGGACTCAACAGGAATTTTAGGAATTAAATCCTGGAATTCCTGCTGAGAGCAGGATCTGTGTCTTGTGGCTGTGGGGACAGGGGACAGAGGAGAATTCCAGGAATCAAATCCTGGAATTCCTGCTGAGAGCAGGATCCATGTTCCGTGGCTGTGGTGACAGAGGACAGAGGAGAATTCCAGCAATTGAATTAACCAGGAATTAAATACTGGAATTCCTGCTGAGAGCAGGATCCCTCTCCTGTGGCTGTGGGGACAGGGGACAGAGGAGAATTCCAGGAATTAAATCCAGGACAGAATTTGTCACTGTGCCAGCACCAGGAGCATCCCGGAGCACAATTATGGCGCTACACATCCCAAAGTGTTCCCTGCTTTTGGAGGGGCAATAAATCCCCAATTCCCATGGGATTTGGCCATCCCAAACCCCATCCCGAGCCTCTGGATGTGGCGACCCCAAACCCCACACCCTCACGTGAGCATCCCAAAATGCGCTCCCGGCTTTTCCTCGCTTCATCCTCCTTCCCAGAGGGAAACGGGATCGGCTCCTGTCCCTCCTGCCTCCCCCGGGCTCCCTGAGGAGCGGCTGGCAGATGTTTGCTCGGTGCCAATCCGCATCCTGCTGAATTCCATAATAATCTCAATTATCCCGAGCTCTCATCCACGGAGCTCTGTGTTCCCCGGGAAATTGAGATGGATGGAGCCGCTTTGCCAGAGGGGTCCTGGGGACACCGGGGCTTGGTGACAGATGGGGAGGTCACAGCTGGGGACAGCCTGGGGCTGGATTCCCTTTGGGGATTGGGAAAACGCTGCGGAATTCCTTCCCTTCTCAGCTGGAGGGGCAGCCCTGAGCGCTGGGAAAAGCAGGAATGCCTGGGGACACCTGGCAGATGGACACCTCCTCGGCAGGACATTGTCACCGCGTGTCACCTGGCTGGAGCATCCCTGCTCTGCGGCTTCGCTCTCCCTCAGGGCAGCGATGGGATGAAGGCGGCAGCACCCCAAATTTCCCCTGGAAAAACGGGATTTTTCCCAGGGGGTCGTGCTGTCCCTGCTTCCCGGGGCTGCTCTACAAGGGGTTGGGGGGGGATCCTTTTTTTTTTTTTTTTTCCAACTCCTGTTCCTGTTTTGGCAGCGCTGGAGTCGAGTAGCTCAATTAAGCAATAACTGCCTCTGTACAGCTGCCCACACAGCCTGCGGTAAATAATTAAACGCTGAAATAATCCAGCAGATGGGAAGCAGCGTGGAGAGGGATCCGAGAGGAATCCTCCCTCCTGCCCCGCCTCATCCCCGGCCCTGCCACAGCGCCGGGCCACGGAAATCTGGGGAAAACACCTGGAGGGGGGGGAAAAAAAAAATCACAACTCCCACCACGCGCCCCACTCCCTGGGGCGAAGCAGAACGTGAGGAAAACATCATGGAAAATTTTAGCCGAGCTCTGGTATTGATCTGGAGGCGAAGCACATCCCCGAGCCAGCCCGTGGCTCCTCGCACACATCATCCGCGTTTTATCTGCTCCAACGCAGAGCAGGAGCATCATTGAGAGGCCTAATTAGCAGCTCCTGATTGATAAATATTAATTCCGAAGCCTCAGGAATGAGGATCCAGCTCGGAGGGTTTGGCACGGGAGTGTGTCCTGGGCGGCTCTGCTGCTGTCCCGGCAATTCCTGGCGTGGAATTGGCATCGTCCGTGTGCCACATCCCAGGAAAAGCACGGAGAGCTTTTCCAAAGGGTGCTGCACTCCCAGGGATTGAAGGGAACCCCACAAAACCCTTTAACGATCCCTAAAATCAGCTCGTGCCATTGCGAAGGGCCGGCACAAGGAATTAGCCGGCGGGATGTTGTTCCGCGGCCATCCCGGCTCCCAGCAGGAGCCTCAATCCATATTCACATTTCCATCACATCCTCCTCAGACAGCTCCGCTCCGCTCCTCCATCTGCTGAAATGCCACCCCCGAGAGGGATTGGCTCGGAGCAGCTTCTCCTCCTCAGGATTTTGCGTGCTTGATCCCGGGAATTCGCGAGGGTTTCGGGTTTTCTGGGGACTGGGAGCCAGGCAAAATGTGTCAGCCTGGGCATGGGGCAGGGAGTGGCCTCAAAACCTGAATTTTTTCATGGAAACAGCGGGTTTTGGGTGCGGAACAGCCCGGGAGAGGCTGAGGTGTCCGATCCCGATGTCACCCAATCCCCTGGTCCCCTGGATGAGCTGGATTCCTTGGGGACATCCCTGGGGAGCGGCCAGGAGGGATTTATTTACTGAATGTGAATTGAATCTCAGCTGGGAACAGATTTTCCTGCCAGATTCACCTGCTCGGCATCAGATCGGGAAAATGATCCTGGGAATCAGATCAGGAAAATGATCCTGGGAATGAGATGGGGAAAATGGTTCTGGGAATTCGATTGGGAAAGGAGTCCTGGGAATTAGATTGGGAAAATGGTTCTGGGAATTAGGTTGGGGAAGTGATACTGGGAATTAGATCAGGAAAGGGGTCCCAGGGAATCAGATTGGGAGAGGGGTCCCGGGAATCAGACCGGGAAAATGATCCCAGGAATCAGATTGGGAAAATGGTCCAGGGAATTAGGTCCGGAAAGCGATCCTGGGAATCAGATTGGGAAAGTGATCCGAGGAATTAGATCGGAAAGCGATCCTGGGAATTAGATTGGGAAAGTGATCCCGGGAGGAGCCTTCCAGGTCCTTATCTCCATTGTCAGCTCACGTCCGATTCCCAAACAGCCCTGAGCTCAATCCCACACTCAGCCCATCCCCATGGTGCAAAATGCACTCCTGGGATGAACTGGGATGAACTGGGATGAACTGGGATGAACTGGGATGAACTGGGATGAACTGGGATGAACTGGGACGCTCTGAGTGTCCCCGCCGGCGATGCACACGAGCTCCTCAGCCGTTATCCGCGCATCTCCCGTCCCCTCTGACGGCTCCATCCTTTGGCCAAACCCCCTTTTGTCACCTCCCAGCCTCGCCTTTGGGACCCCCACGCGTGTCCCCCCCTCGCTGCGTGCCGGGAGCGCTCCGGGGGCGGTGGGGACAGCGCAGCTGCTGCTGGCAGTGGATGTGACAGGGTGTCACAGCCCCTTCCCACCCCCACCGCGCTGTCACCGCGCGTTTTTCCCGGGAGCTGCTGGATCATTTGCGTCCTCCACGACGCGGCTCCTGGGCCGTGTTTGTCAAAGTCGATCCGCGCCTCGCTGCCTCCGGAGATCCCGACGTGACCGCGGCTTCCAGGCTCGTGGAAGGGGCACGGGCAGCGCCCCGGCACTGGCCCCTGGCCCTGGCACCTCCCGTCCGTCCCAGTGCAGCCCTCAGGGCTGCAAATTCCTGGGAAGAAGGAGGGAAAGAGCCACCAGCTTGTGGGTGACACAAGGACAAGGTGTCACTGTGTCCTTTCATCCTTGGGGTGAGCCGTGGCACAGGAGCAGCACCCCAAATTCCGGCATCAGCCCATGTTTCTCTGAATCCCAGGGGTGCAAATTGCTGGGAAGCAGGAGGGGAAGAGCCACTGGCTTGTGGGTGACACCAGAACACGTTGTCCCTGTGTCCCTTCATTCCTGGGGTGAGCTGTGGGATTAAACACCAGCACAGGAGCATCACCTGCAATTCCAGCATCAGGTTTCCCTGAACCCCAAGCAGTGAAATTCTTGGGACCCAGCAAGGAAAGAGCCACCAGCTTGTGGGTGACACAAGGACAAGGTGTCACTGTGTCACTTCATCCCTGGGAGGAACCATGGTGCTCCAAAGGGATTAAACACCAGCGCAGGAGCATCACCCAAATTCCAGCATCAGCCCTCATTGCCTTCCACCCAAAGGTTCCAATTCTTGGGAAACAGGAGGGAAAGAGCCACGAGCTCGTGGGTGACACCAGGACAAAAGTGTCCCTTGGGGACATCCCTGGGATGAGCCGCGGTGCTCCTAAAGGATTAAAATCCAGTGCAAGAGCATCATCCCAAATTCCAGCATCAGCCCCCATTTCCTTCCACCCAAAGGTTCCAGTTCTTGGGAAGCAGGAGTGGAAGAGCCACGAGCTCGTGGGTGACACCAGGACAAGTTGTCACTGTGCCCCCTCATCCCTGGGATCAGCTGAGATGATCCAAGGGGACTCAGCACCAAAGGGATTAAACACCAGTGCAGGAGCACCACCCCAAATTCCAGCATCCACCCCCAGCTGCTCGAATCCCAGGGATGCAGATTTCTGAGAGGAAGAAAAGAAGGAGTCACCTGATTGTGGGTGACACAAGGACAAAGGTGTGCCTTGGGGACATCCCTGGGACGAGCCACGGTGCTCCTAAAGGATTAAACACCAGCACAGGAGCATCACCCCAAATTCCAGCCTCAGCCCCATCTCCCTGAACCCCAAGGAATGAAATTCTTGGAGCCAGGAGGGAAAGAGCCACCAGCTTGTGGGTGACACTAGGACAAAGATGTCCCTTGGGGACATCCCTGGGACGAGCCACGGTGCTCCTAAAGGATTAAAATCCAGTGCAGGAGCGTCATCCCAAATTCCAGCCTCAACCCACGGTGCTGTGACGAGCTGGGGGGGCTCGTCCCTGTCACCCTCGTCCGTGTCACCCTCGTCCCTGTCACCCTCGTCCCTGTCACCGCAGGCAGGGACCAGCGGCTGCTCCTGGATGTTCCCTCGGTGGCAGCTGTCGATGCTGCGGTAGATTTGTGCTCCCTGGGAGCCTGGCTTTGTTCCCTGCACGAAAGGAGCTGCCAGGGAGCGGTGACAGCCCCGGCACTGAGGGATCAGAGGATGGCGTTTGTCACAGCCCTGCCAGGTGTGGTGGCACCGAGCCGGGCTGGCAGCACGGAGAGAAGAGCCAGGGGTCTTCAGATGGGGCTCAGCCCCCTCAGGGTCATCCCTGCTCCTCACTGATCTCCCTGAGCCCAAAAACGCCCCAAAAGTCCCTTTATGGGATGCGCCTGGTTCCCCCAGTGCCCGACCTGGAGAGATGAGGGGACAAGTGTGACAATGGGGACACGTGTGACAACGGGGACACGTGGGGGTGGTGACAGCGGTGCCAAAGCCCCCGTGGGGCGGAGCCAGAGCTTTTCCAGCTCCGCCAGGACCCTGCACAACCAGACCCGGTATCCAGGACATCCCAAAGCTGTGACCTCCAGAGCGCTGTGACCCTTCTGTCCCATCCCCCAGGGCAGGACACTCTGCTGTCCCCTCCCCCAGCTCAAATCCCAACCTCTGCGACCCCCTGGACCCCCTGCCTCCCTCACTCACCTTCCTGCCGGCTCTCCTAAATCCCAGCGAGCATCCCCGGGGCCGTGCCGTGAGCCGGCTGCGTCCATGCACGGGCTCCCCTCGGCTTCCAAACCCCCCAATTCCAGGGGAGTGGGGGCTGTTCTCACTTCCCTGCGCTATCTATAGTCCCCTCTATACCTCTATATATAGATTCTATAGCTCCCAGTTAATCCCTCCGCAATCATAAAGCCATTAAATTAATTAACCGAGGGAAAGGCAGGGGAAGGGCTGGAGCCCCCCCTGAAGAACAGAGGAGGGTTTGGTATTTGATATTTATTTATTTATACCCGGATTTAGGGCAGGTCAGCGCCAGGGGATGCCAGCCCAGCTCGCCCCGGCCACGAGGAGCAAATCCATGAATCCACCAGGAAAGCTGAGCCATCATCCCAAAGTCTGCTCCTCCCGATGTTCCACGTGGGGAATGAGGCAGGAAAAGAGCTGCAGGTGCTGGGATCTGCATTTTCGTGCTGGGATCTGCATTTCCATGCTGGGATCTGCATTTCCACATTGGGATCTGCATTTCCAGCCTGGGATCTGCATTTCCACATTGGGATCTGCATTTCCAGCCTGGGATCTGCATTTCCAGCCTGGGATCTGCATTTCCAGGCTGGATGCAGCGCATGGGATGTCAGGGAGGGCGGTGCTGAACCCCACACCCATCCATCCCCCTTTTCCCTGCTCCCGGGAAGAGCCAGGCGAGAATTCCAGGGGTGGGAAGGGAGGGTGCGAAACGGTGACGGTCCAGGAGGAGAATTCCAGGGGTGGGAAGGGAAGGTGTGAATGGTGACGGTCCAGGAGCGCTGCCAGGAGCAGCCTCAGGCTCTGGATGAGCCCCTGGATTGGAGAAGGAGCTCGGCGTGGGCCGATTCCTGCGTGTTTGGAACCAAAACCAAGCCCGGCTCGTCTGCTCGGGGTTGGGGAATGTTGTCACCCCGGGCTGGGCATCCCTGGAGACTTCTCAGGGAATCTGGGAAAAATTCCAGGGGTTGAACGCTGTGGGGGAAGGAGCACCAGGTGGAGAGATGGGAATAGGGGGGAGATGGGAATAGGGGGGAGATGGAAATGGGGGAGATGGGAATGGGGAAGATGGGAATGTGGAGAGATGGAAACGCTGCAGATCCATCTCACCTCGGCTTCCACTGTCACCATCCCCGTGTGTCCCCATTGTCACATTTGTCCCCTCATCTCTGTGTGTCACTGAGGGAACACGGGCAGGTGAATCCCATAAAGGAATTTTTGGGCTCAGGGGGTCAGCAAGGAGCAGGGATGCGAACCTCTGGCTCTTCCCTCCTTCCACCCGCGCTCAGCCCGGTGCCACCGCGCCTGTGACAAGGTGGAGGGACAGGCAGCACGGAGCAGCCAGGAACCGCAGGATTTGGGAATGCTTCCCTCTGATCCCCCCGGCTGATGGATCGGCTGTCTGCCTGCAATTCCCGGCCGTCACTCAGCCTCTAATCCGCAGCCCTGGCGCATTCTCCTCGCTGACAAGGAGCTGACACGGTTTTCACGGCACTTAATCAGCTCTCTAAATTTCATGCCCCCATCGGCTGCATCCGCCCCGGCCGGGCCCCGCAGAGCTGGAGGGCGGCAGGAGGGAGGGAATTCCTCGCTGGAATTTCTGGAATTTCAAGGATTTAAGCTCTCTGCAGTAGACAGAAGCTCCCTCCCCAAAAAAAAAAAAATTCCCAGCTCGGCTCCCAGGAACAGCCCAGGATTCAGCCGGGTGTGGTGGCCTCGGGGCTGGTGGCATCTGCCCCGCACAGTCCTGGATATTCCAAACCCCTGGATCCCCAGAAATTCCCCCAGAGTGACCCTGTGGTGGCACCGGGTCACGGCCACCGTGGAGGTGACAGCGGAGGTGACACAGCCAGGGATGAGGGGTTGAGGGACAGGACAGGGAGGTTTGTTGGGATGAGGGAGAGGAACATCGGGAATGGTCACGGTGAGGATTGGGGACATCTGGGCACCTCCTGGCAGCCAGAGCCGAGCCCTGGGGGTGACGGGCTTTGTTCCATCCCAAAAACATGGAAAACAGTAGGAATGGAGAGCCAGGGGAGGTTTTGAAGGGTGGGGACAGAGAATGGGACAGGCGCAGGGAATGGGGTGGGCACAGGGAATGAGGTGGGCACAGGGAGTAGGACAGGCACAGGGATGGGCACAGGGAATGGGGACAAGGATGAGGAAGAACACAGGGAATGGGATGGGTACAGGGGTGGGGTGAGGACAGGGATGGGATGAGCACAGGGAATGGGATAAGGACAAGGATGAGGATGAGGACAGGGAGTGGGATGGGCGCAGGAAATGGGATGAACACAAGGAATGGGGTGAGGACAGAGAATGGGATGGGTACAGGGATGGGCACAGGGAATGGAACTGGCACAGGGAATGGGGTGAGCACAGGGAATGGGGTGAGCACAGGGAACGGGATGGGCACAGGGAATGGAACTGGCACAGGGAATGAGATGGGCACAGGGAGTGGGAATGGGCACAGGGAGCGGAACTGGCACAGGGAATGAGATGGGCACAGGGAATGGGGTGAGCACAGGGAATGGAATGGGCACAGGGAGTGGGAATGGGCACAGGGAATGGGGTGAGCACAGGGAATGGGACTGGCACAGGGAATGAGATGGGCACAGGAGTGCAGACAAGGCCAGAGCAGCTCCCCAGAGATCTGGGAGCCACTGAAATTCAGCCAAGGGCTGCCACCATGCCCAGCCAAGGGCAGCGTGTCCATGTGGAACTGCATGGTGGCACCTCCTGGTCCCCCGGCTGAGCTGGGATTCCTCCCTCCCCAGCACCCTCCCGGCTGCCAAATCCCAAATCCTTCCCGACCCGGCGCTGGCACCTCCCTCCTGCCTCCAGCTCCGCTCTCCAGGCCGCAGAGATCCAGGGAATTGGGGACAAGAGCGATTTTCCTCCCTTCACCTTTCTTTGTACTCCTATGCTAATGACAACAATGGGAATTAAACATCTCCGGAGCAGCGGAACAAAGGCCTGCGTCGAGAGGAGATCAGCGTGACCGAGCTGGAGGCGCTTCCAGCCGGATAAAAAAACCCTGGAGCGGGAGAGGGAATGAGAAACAGCGGGGTGGGGGGCACCGCGCTCCCCTGGAGAGCTGGGCTTCATCCCGGCTGCTCATCGTACCCCACATCCAAGGGGAAAAGCCCTTGGGAAGAAAGCTGGCGAGCCCTCGGCCAGCTGGCCGGAGCTGGAGCCGGAGCGTGCGGGCACACACGGATGGGCACAGCCCCCCCCGGGCCCCCCTGCACAGCCCCAGCCCTCACATGCCGCGATCCGTGCGGGAAAGCGATGGCCTGGGATGCTCCAGCCTGCCCTACATTCCTCCTAAATATAGCAGCCAGGTGCTGCCAAGTGAACCCGGGCTGGGAGAGGCAAGGGGGTCCTGCCTGGGGGGCTGGGATGGGGCTGGGGTGATACTGGGATGGGGCTGGGATGATGGAATGGTGCTGGGATGGTGCTGGGATGATATGGGATGGGGCTGGGATGATGATGATGCTGGGATCGTGCTGGGATCGTGCTGGGATGGGGCTGGGATGATGATGATGATACTGGGATGATGCTGGGATGATACTGGGATGGTGCTGGGATGATACTGGGATGATACTGGGATAGGGCTGGGATGGGGCTGGGATGATGCTGGGATACTGGGATGATACTGGGACGATGCTGGGATGATACTGGGATGATGCTGGGATGATGCTGGGATGATGCTGGGATGATGCTGGGATGATACTGGGATGATACTGGGATGATACTGGGATGATACTGGAATGCTAATCCCATTGCTCCCTTGTGCCAGCTCTCCCACCCTGCTTGTGGCAAGCAGGGCCCAGGGGCTGGTGGCACCCTGGGGACATAGCCAGACATCCAGATGGACACAGTCCCGGCGTTTCTTTCCTCCCCAACACAGGGAGCCATCCCAAAAATAGCCGGGAACGGCTTCCCGTGCCCCGGCGGTACAGGGGGAGGAGGAGGGAGAGAGGCACGGAAACCTCCTGCTTCCCAAAATTCCATGGAATGCGGAGTGCCAGGGCTGGCAGAAGGGGGAGAAGGGTCATCCCAGCTGGACCCCAGCTCCCAAAACTGCTCCCATCCCGGATTTCAGCTCATCCTCATCCTTTGTCCCTAAATCCCACAGAGAACAGCCTGTCCCCATCTGGCGCTCGGCTCTGGGCCACCCCAGTCCCCGACGGGCTCCCAGACCCCATCCCCAGGCAGCCCCCAATTCTCCATCCCCAAAAATCCCTGGGATTTCCCCCATCCCGCTTTTACAGAAATCCGCATCCTTCCCTTCCCCAGCACCGCCTTTATCCCTCCCCAGCATCCCAGAACAACCAGAAATCCTGGAATTCTGAGGCGAAACCTCCGAGGGAGCTCGCAGGGCAGGATCCGAGCCCCACCCGGGTGCCAACCCCCGCCCGGGGCGCACGGGGTGGGTGCGGGGCAGGGCCGGGGCTGAGCTCGGCTCGCTTGGGTGCCCAGGCGAGCGAACATCGGGCGCTTGTGCGTGAGCGCGGGGCCGCTCATGCAGAAACCACCCGGGAGCTCCGGCACAGCCCCGGCCCCTCCTGCGCCCTGCCCGGGGGCGGCGGCTCAATTCCCCGTGGAGGCCGGGGAGAGGCTGGGGAGAGGCTGGGAATGGGGTGAGGACACTGCCCGGAGGGGACCGAGGAAGTGGCGCTGATGTCGCTGTCACCGCCGACGTCAGCCATCCGTGCCTGCCAGCCCTTCCTTCCTGTCATCCCTTCATCCTCATCATCCCTTCATCCTCATCATCCCTTCCTCCCTTGCCAGCCCTTCCTCATTCTCAGGCCTTCCTCCTCATCAGCCCTTCCTCATTGCCATCCCTAACTCCCTGCCAGCCCTTCCTCATTCTCAGGCCTTCCTCCTCATCAGCCCTTCCTCAACGTCATCCCTTCATCCTCATCATCCCTTCATCCTCATCATCCCTTCATCCTCATCATCCCTTTCTCATTGCCATCCCTTCCTCCTCATCAGCCCTTCCTCCCTGCCAGCCCTTCCCCATTCTCAGTCCTTCCTCTTCATCAGCCCTTCCTCACTGCCATCCCTTCCTCCCTGTCAGTTTTTCCTCTCTGCTGGCTTTTGCTCACTGTCAGCCCTTCATCCCTGTCAGCCCTTCATCCCTGTCAGCCCTTTCTCCTCATCAGCCCTTCCTCTTCATCACCCTCCATGCCTCCCAGTTTTTCCTCTCTTCCAGCCTTTCCTCCCTGCCGGTTTTCCCTCCCTCCTGCGCTCGCTGCGCTTTTGATCTGCTCGTTCTCACCTCTCCCTCACCCCGAGTGCTGCGAACGGAGCGGCCTCTGGGCCACCGGAGCAGCCTCTGGGCCACCGCAGCAATCTCTGGGCCACCGCAGCAGCTTCTGGGCCAGCGGAGCACCCTCTGGGCCACCGCAGCGGTCTCTGGGCCACCGGAGCAGCCTCTGGGCCACCGCCTCGTGCTGTTCCCTGGCTGTCCCCAGGAGTGATTCCACTCCCTCCTACTCTCCAAAAACCTCCAGGCTCCTGCACCAGCTCCCCACAACGTGGGACATCCCCATGGATGCACCCCCAGGACCTTCCCTGCTCCTGCCCATCCCCTCTCCTTTCCCTCCCTGTGTTTTTTCTCCTTTTTTCCCTCTCCTCTCTCCGGGGATTTGCACCGCGGGGCTGCGATCCTGCAGCTGCAGCCACAGCCCAACAAAGGCTGCTCTTTGAAAAGCTCCCAAAAGCTCCGGCTCTGGCAGAAAGCTGATGTTCACCTTGAAAAAGCCATTTGCTGAAGGCCAGGGAGGCGATCCCCGCTCCAGTCAAAAGCTGCTCCAGTAATGGATGTTCAGACAAAAGCGCCGGCTCGGTGGCCCGGGGATGGAGAGGCCCCCGAGCCCTCCCCGATCCCATCCCGAGCCCCCCCGAGCC